>LPNX010380595.1:644736-744382 GCA_001517045.1 Pseudotsuga menziesii
TTGTTTGTAAGAATCTTTGATTTTCAAGCCTGATTTCGTAAACATCATGGAACTGACAACTAAAACCATTTACCAAAAAACTACAGGGCATGCTAAAGCAGTTGACACCAAAAACTACAGAATATTGAACAATAAAAATACCCTAGGGCATTATTTTTCAAACTGCTAATATGACTACTTTTATAAATAGACTGTGGTCTCTTTCACAATAGTAAAGGAAGAGCATTAATTTTGTCTGGATTATTAGGAAATGCAACAATAAGAGAATGAAAGCATGTCATCTAGATATGATAGAGATCTCTAAAGTACTAGTATGCAGCTACAAATACAAGTATGGCTATAGCAGATAAAAGAAGTGAAGTATATGCTGATGTAATTTAACATTGCAAATTCATCCAAGAAACCTCAAGGTTGAGGTGGAATTTATAAATTTGCATTCAAGGTTGAGGCCTTCCTACGTTCTCACCCAGCATCAAGAAAATGTATGTACATTGCTCTTCACACCTATCAATGGTAGCTACTGAAAATCCATAGAATGAGTGACGACAAGGGAAAAATTACAGTGGTGAATTGGATGAGATCGCAAACTTGGGAGTGACCAGATCAGCGATTGAAAAGCAGCGTAAGGATTATGTATTTTCCTAGAAGAAATCTTCTGCCCACATTGACCTTTGACCCTTAACCAGATTTCCTAGCAGATCTCCAGCCTGGCAGCCAATGCCTAACAATATTTCAAAAAAGCACTGCAAAATATCACATACAAATGAAAAGGGATTTGTAATCCAAGGTGTGAATATTCCTACTAACTTTAGTTTGTAAGAATCTTTGATTTTCAAGCCTGATTTTGTAAACGTCATGGAACTGACAACTAAAACCATTTACCAAAAAACTGCAGGGCATGCTAAAGCAGTTGACACCAAAAAATACAAAATATTGAACAATAAAAACACCCTAGGGCATTATTTTTCAAACTGCTAATATGACTACTTTTATAAATATACTGTGGTCTCTTTCACAACAGTAAAGGAAGAGCATTAATTTTGTCTAGATTATTAGGAAATGCAACAATAAGAGAATGAAAGCATGTCATCTAGATATGATAGAGATCTCTGAAGTACTAGTATATAGCTACAAATACAAGTATGGCTATAGCAGATAAAAGAATTGAAGTATATGCTGATGTAATTTAACATTGCAAATTCATCTAAGAAACCTCAAGGTTGAGGTGGAATTTCTAAATTTGCATTAAAGGTTGAGGCCTTCCTATGTTCTCACCCAGCATCAGGAAAATCTGTGTACATTGCTCTTCACACCTATCAATGGTAGCTACTGAAAATCCACAGAATGAGTGACGACAAGGGAAAAATTACAGTGGTGAATTGGATGAGATCACAAACTTGGGAGTGACCAGATCAGCGATTGAAAAGTAGTGTAAGGATTTTGTATTTTCCTAGAAGAAATCTTCTTCCCACATTGACCTTTGACCCTTAACCAAATTTTCTAGCAGATCTCCAGCCTGGCAGCCAATGCCTAACAATATTTCAAAAAAGCACTGCAAAATATCACATACAAATGGTAAGGGCTTTGTAATCCAGGGTGTGAATATTCCTACTAACTTTAGTTTGTAAGAATCTTTGATTTTCAAGCCTGATTTCGTAAACATCATGGAACTGACAACTAAAACCATTTACCAAAAAACTGCAGGGCATGCTAAAGTGGTTGACACCAAAAAATACAAAATATTGAACAATAAAAACACCCACTAAATGGTCTCTGACCATAGGCATTTTTCATCAAAGATTAAACACACTACAGCGTACCTCCAAGAATGATATGCAATGGCTCTCCAATGTGCCTCCTCCAACACCAGAGAAACACACCACAAAACCACGACCACAAAATGGTGAATAAACGCCCTCGTTTTCCAGAAAACACTGCTACCACTCCAATGCTGCTGGAAAAAACGCCCTGTTATCTAGCAAACACGATGGAGAAAACATGGAGAAAACCCACAGAAAACCCAAGGAGTAAAATGCCCTTGTTTTCTAGAAAACACTGCTACCGCTGCTCTGATTTGAAAAAATGCCCTGTTATCCAGCCACATGATGGAGAAAATGTGGAGAAAACCCACAGAAAACCCAAGAAGCAACATGCCCTCGTTTTTCAGAAAACACTGCTACCACTGCTCTGATTTGAAAAAATGCCCCCTTATCTAGTCACACGATGGAGAAAACGTGAAGAAAACCCACAGAAAAACCAAGGAGCAACACGCCATTGACCACAAGCAAACCCAGCTCGTAGGCACCTCGGCTTGGTACAGGTGCACTCAGACCACAAGCAAAGGAGCTCTCAGGCACCTAGCAGGCAAGGCTTGGAGGACTGGTGAACGGCACAGGCAAAAATGTTGAATAAAACATACCCCAACATATTGGATATTTAAATAGTCAAAAAAAACCCTAGTTACCCCTAATATACCCCCAATATATTGATTTTTTTATTTTTTTATTTTAACCCCCCCAATATGAACGGACGTGATATCATATTGGTCCCTAGGTGATGCCCCCGTGTGTGTATCCTTCCATTGAATAATGATGAAAAATAGTGTACATAAATAGTACATCCGTCCTAGGAAAATCGAATTGTATGGAAACAACACATAAAGCTCAAAAGGATGACTTACCAAAATATAGCAAAACCCCCATAGGTGGATAAAGAACTTACCAAATCTATCAAGGACCTCACAAGTTGGAAAAAGCATGAGTGAGTTGTCAAGGAGATGGAAAAAACATGCTAATCCTAGAAAATGGAGAAAAAATAATGGAGGATGGGTTGGAAACAAAAGCTCCCAGTTTCCTAGTTGACTAGCTTTTATCTTATCCATAGAAAAGCAAGAAAAGCAGAAAAAGCATAATAAAGCAGAATCTACTCTAAAGTCCTGTATACTAATTTTGGATGGTCAAAAGGTGGTCAAGATCAACCCAGAATTGGAAATAAATCATTCCTAGGATATAAATGGCATTTATTGACTTTAAGGTGCAAGTGGATGCCAACTAATTAAGCTAGTGGGTGAATAATTAATCAAATAATGATTAATTATTTTATCCTAAGTTGTGAGTGGGATTAATATATTCCAACACCCCCCTATAAGTCTGACTTTATGATGGTATGACAAAAAAATATGGATGCATATAGGGCCCAACAACAAGGCTATGGTCACCCTTTAACAATTATTATGTCCAGAAAAGTGAGGAAAGAGGAAAAACCACATGGGGAAAATCCTCCATAAAGATAGGACAAGGAACAAAATTTGAAATATGTCTTCAACATATCTTCATCTTCACTTTAATGAGCTGACTGAACTGCTTCTGGATGAAGGACTTGCTGAAGAAATCATGAACTCCATGATCATGCGCTAGAGTGTAGAACCTGCAAGAAGGAAGAGGAGAGACTCCTTGTATCTCATCAACTGATGGAGTAGGAGCATTATCTGAATGCTTCTTTATGCTATCAAACTCTAATCTACAAACATAATCTGAAATGGAAAAGATATCTATGCATACTCCTTTCCAAAGAGTACAAAAATTAAGACAATTTATTTCACACCCAATTCCCTGAATAGCTGCAAAATTGTGATGTGGAACACATGTCAATATTCCAATCTGATGTAGCACCTGTATAAATCTGATATGAGGCTTATAAAAATTTGATATATCATAAATATTAGCATATGGAATATCAAGGATAAAGGCTTCAATGGCTCCAGGAGGATATAGTGCTAGACTAGAAAAATTATGAGCAACTGGGGAAAACTGATGGGTCTAAAAATATGAATGATGGATGGGCATAAAATCTGAACCATAAGTGTTTAGAACATATCCAAACATGTTTAATATCAGTCCATATATGACTAAGTACATGGATAACCAGCCATTGAAAGTTAGGAAAGACTTCAAACCATGTAAGATAAATATCACTGCATAAGAGACCAATGAGGAATCAACTAGTGAGCTTGGGATTTGTATAGCCTTAGGATTATTCAGAGGTATGGTAGATGGTATGGATGGTGGTATTATATGTGTATCAACCTACAAATATGATTCTAAATCAGAATCCAAAGGATCACATATAAGCATATCAATAGACTCATGGGAATACATTGGTAATGAATCCTCTGTATGGAAGGAGGAAATTATGAGATGTTCAAAATATTCAAGAAGGCTCTGAGTATTGATGCCAAGAACAAATGAGGATATGCTGAATCACATGAGATCAAGTAAGGTAAGTGGTATGACACAAAGAAAGCTTGATATGGCTAAGCAAACATCCTAGAAATCATTGGGTTGTGCACCATCAATGAGAGAGGCATGCACAAGGTGTGAAGAATCTGGCACATAGATCTCAGAATATAAGATAGGAGATTTAGAGAACAATGAATGGGTTATAGGATCATAATCAACATCAATATCAGCAGAAGCTCCATATGTTACTTCTTTTTCATCAATAGTATCACAAGAAAAAAAATCACCTTCAAGAGACACAGAAAAAGATGGCTCTTCAATATTTGCTTCTTGATTGAAGGAGGAAGCATTCGAATCAAAGAGGGCAGCAGAAACATGAACTATATGAGAAAATTCTTCATCATTATCAACTTCATCAGAGAATGTATAGGCCAAGAAATCTTGAGAGAGAGAACAAGAGGAGATGCTAGGTTCGCTCCATGCTTCATCTTCAATTTCCTACAAACCAAAAGCTTTGTCAAAAATTTTCCAAAGCTCAAATGGAAATTCAGTAGAATCTATGAGATGATATATATTTGGAGACATTCCCAAACACATAATTCCATAATCTCTATCACAATTATTTATCCAATCAATCTTCTCTTCATAAGACTCAGGTTCACTCAATGCACCAATGGACACATCAAAGAGACATTGCCTCTTCAAGTATGCACTCATCTTTGTCTTCCAATCAGCATAGTTGAAAGGATATAGTAGAGGAAATTTTGAATCCATATTGAAGTTGTTGATATGCTCTAAGAGATACTCTTTGCAACCTGCAAAACAAACTAGGAGAAAATCTTATAAGCTAGACAAGCTCTTCTTCAGAGAGGGATATGAGACTGGAAGCGCTCCTCAACTCTGTAGAAATCGATCAACCTTGTATCTCTGATACCATGTAGAAATAATATATCAATGCTATGTGCAATTATGCTAAGAAGAAGCACAGGAAATAGATCTTGCTACTAACATTTCTCACAAGCATACACAGGAAAAATAGAGAGAAGAAAAGAGACTGAATCACATGAATGAAGAGATGAATATTGGTGTGTATCCTTCCATTTAATAATTATGACTAATAGTGTACATAAATAGTACATCCCTCATAGGAAAATCGAATTGTATGGAAACAACTCATAAAGCTCAAAAGGCTGACTTACCAAAATATAGCAAAACCCCCATAGGTGGATAAAAGCACTTACCAAATCTATCAAGGACCTCACGAGTTGGAAAAATCATGAGTGAGATGTCAAGGATATGGAAAAAACATGATAATCCTAGAAAATGGAGAAAAACTAATGGAGGATGGGTTGGAAAAAAAAACTCCCAGTTTCCTAGTTGACTAGCTTTTATCTTATCCATAGAAAAGCAGGAAAAGCAGAAAAAGCAGAATAAAGCAGAATTTGCTGTAAAGTATTGTATACTAATTATGGATGGTAAAAAGGTGGTCAAGATAAACCTAGAATTGGAAATAAATCATTCCTAGGATATAGATGCCATGTATTGACTTTAAGGTGCAAGTGGATGCCAACTAATTAAGCTAGTGGGTGAATAATTAATCAAATAATGATTAATTATTTTATCCTAAGTTGTGAGTGGGTTTAATATATTCCAACACCCCCCTATAATTCTGATTTTATGATGGTCTGACAAAAGAATATGGATGCATATGGATGCATATAGGGCCCAGCAACAAGGCTATGGTCACCCTTTAACAATTATTATGTCCAGAAAAGTGAGGAAAGAGGCAAAACCACATGGGGAAAATCCTCCCTCAAGATAGGGCAAGGCAAAAAATTTGAACTATGTCTTCAACATATCTTCATCTTCACTTTAATGAGCTGACTGAACTACTTCTGGATGAAGGACTTGCTGAAGAAATCATGAACTCCATGATCATGCGCTAGAGTGTAGAATCTGCAAGAAGAGGAGAGACTCCTTGTATCTCATCAACTGATGGAGTAGGAGAATTATCTGAATGATTCTTTATACTATCAAAATCTGATCTGCAAACATAATCTGAAATGGAAAAGAGATCTATGCATACTCCTTTCCAAAGAGTACAAAAATTAAGACAATTTATTTCACACCCAAGTCCCTGAATAGCTGCAAAATTGTGATGTGGATCACATGTAAATATTCCAATCTGATGTAGCACCTATATAGATCTGATATGAGGCTTATAAAACTTTGATATATCAGAAATATTAGCATGTGGAACAGCAAGGATAAATGCTTCAATGGCTCCATGAGGATATAGGGCTAGACTAGGAAAATTATGAGCAACTGGGGAAAACTGATAGGTGTAAAAATATGAATGATGGATGGGCATAATATCTGAACCATAAGTGTTTAGAACAGATCCAAACATGTTTAATATCAGTCCATATATAACTAATTACATGGATAACCAGCCATTGAAAGTTAGGAAAGACTTCAAACCATGTAAGATAAATATCACTGCGTAAGAGACCAATGAGGAATCAACTAGTGAGCTTGGGATTTGTATAGCCTTAGGATTATTCAGAGGTATGGTAGATGGTATGGATGGTGGTATAATATGTGTATCAACCTGAAAATATTCTTCTAAATCAGAATCCAAAGGATCACATATAAGCATATCAATAGACTCATGGGAATACACTGGTAATGAATCCTCTGTATGAAAGGAGGAAATAATGAGATGTTCAAAATATTCAAGAAGGCTCTCAGTATTGATGCCAAGAAAAAAGGAGGATATGCTGAAGCACATGAGATAAAGTAAGGTAAGTGGTATGACACAAATAAGGCTTGATGTGGCTAAGCAAACATCCTGAAAGTCACTAGGTTGAGCACCATCAATGAGAGAGGCATGCACAAGGTGTGAAGAATCTGGCACATAGATCTTAGAATATAAGATAGGATATTTAAGAATAATGAATGGGTTATAGGATCATAATAAAAATCAATATCAGCAGCATCTCCATATGTTACTTCTTTTTCATCAATAGTATCACAAGAAGAAAAATCACCTTCAAGAGACACAGAAAAAGATGGCTTTTCAATATTTCCTTCTTGAGTGAAGGAGGAAGCATTTGAATCAAAGAGGGCAGCAGCAACATGAACTGTATGAGAAACTTATTCATCATGATCAACTTCATCAAAGAATCTAGAGCCCAAGAAATCTTGAGAGAGAGAACAAGAGGAGATGCTAGGTTCGCCCCATGCTTCATCTTCAATTTCCTGCAAACCAAAAGCTTTGTCCAAAATTTTCCAAAGCTCAAATGGAAATTCAGAAAAATATATGAGATGCTATATATTTGGAGACATTCCCAAACACATAATTCCATAAGCTCTATCACAATTATTTATCCAGACAATCTTCTCTTAATAAGACTCAGGTTCACTCAATTCACCAATGGAGACATCAAAGAGACATTGCCTCTTCAAGTATGCACTCATCTTTGTCTTCCAATAAGCATAGTTGAAAGGAGATAGTAGAGGAAATTTTGAATCCATATTGAATTTGTTGATATGCTCTAAGAGATACTCTCTACAACCTGCAAAACAAAATAGGAGAAAATCTCGTAAGCTAGACAAGCTCTTCTTCAGAGAGGGATATGAGACTGGAAGCGCTCCTTAACTCTGTAGAAATTGATCAAACTTGTAGCTCTGATACCATGTATAAATAATAGATCAATTATATGTGTAATTATGCTAAGAATAAGCACAGGAAATAGGTCTTGCTACTAAGAATTCTCACAAGCATACACAGGAAAAATAGAGAGAAGAAAAGAGACTGAATCACATGAATGAAGAGATGAATATTGGTGCGTATCCTTCCATTGAATAATGATGAATAATAGTGTACATAAATATTACATCCCTCATAGTAAAATCGAATTGTATGGAAACAACTCATAAAGCTCAAAAGGCTGACTTACCAAAATATAGCAAAACCCCCATAGGTGGATAAAGCACTTACCAAATCTATCAAGGACCTCATGAGTTGGAAAAAGCATGAGTGAGTTTTCAAGGAGATGGAAAAAAAATGATAATCCTAGAAAATGGAGAAAAACTAATGGAGGATGGGTTGGAAACAAAAGCTCCCAGTTTCCTAGTTGACTAGCTTTTATCTTATCCATAGAAAAGCAGGAAAAGCAGAAAAATGAGAATAAAGAAAAATATGCTGTAAAGTCCTGTATACTAATTCTTTTCCCCCCATCATTTTCATCATTCTTTCCATTTTTAACCTTCTCCTTTTTGTTCCCACCCTTCTTATTATTTCTCCCCTTCTTCCTATTCCGTTTGGGTTATTCGTTACCCTTATGGTTCAATGATTGCACATAATGTACATCCTCTGATTGGGTGGGGGTGGATGAATTCATAGCCTATTCAGTTGTGGATTGGTTAATAGACAAATTATTCATTTGATTCGTAACTTGGTCCACATATTTCTCACTTACAGAGCCTACAATGCCATCGCCATGTGGCCATGGTTTAAACATGGGGTCATCATTTGATCATGAAGCATCAGGGATGATAAATCATACTAAGCATAAATCAGGTCTAGCTGATGAGCTCTGAAAATAAAATGTTCCTCGGTTGTCACTCCAAATCTCAAAACATTATTCACGATATAAGGTAGTAAGGACTTAAGGAACCATCCAGTAATAATTTTGGTGGAATGTTGGCCTTAATCAATTGTTTTCATCTATCCCACTTTTGAATGTGGTTAAACATTTGGGTGGCTTTGTCCTGCTGAAAAGTTGACAAGGATTTGGTATTGGAATACCAAGGCCAAGTCATTAATGGTCCAATATGAGCCCCCATGAAACTTTATATACCATTTTGCAGCTAAAATCATGAGGGTGCATTGAAATAGTCATAATCGAACAGAATCATGATTTAACAAATTTGAAAAGTGCCACATATGAACAGCAGTAACATGATCACCAAGATCCTTTCCATTTTTACCCTCAAAATTCAAAACATCAAAAGGAATATTGTCAAGAACAAGGGGGAACGTCAAATCGTGACATACCAGGTCATTCATGAGTTTGGATATGTCATGCAAGTTCAACGTAGCTGAAAATGGGAGCCTAGGTTGTACCATTTTATTCCATGCTCCTTGGAAAGATTGGTTCTGATATGACCAATCCTGGTACAGGACATGACCTTAACCAGTGGTATATTAACCTCCTCCTACATGACCCATGTAAGGATGCCCAAGAATTTGGATGTGGGGAATTCCTTTAGAAGGGGGAACCATATAACCATAATTAGTGATCTGGTGTACAGGATGAACCCCAGACATCTGGGGAGGCACGTAACCTACAGACACACGGACACAAAATGACGGGGGAATAATTTAACCAAAGGGATCATACCTTCCCGAAGGTCAATTTGGGATGTGGGGAGGATGTGTCATGAGAAATGAATTCAATGGAATAGTTGTAGTGGAAGATGGTACAAAAGAAGGAATTTAAGTCATAGACCCAACGTTCATGTATCCACCACCACCCCCACTGGGAAAAACATTACTGTGAATACCAGATGAAGGGGGTGGCCACCCCCCAAAAAATGGAGTAGAAGGAGGAATATGACCACCTATGAACTAATGAGACATGTAAGGGTCTGACATGCCTCTTAAATTATTGAACCATTGATCTACAGGAAAATGAGAGCAATTGAAAGGTGAATTGGGCAGTGGAATCGTAAGAACAATGTACACCGGACAAGACAAATTTTAGATAAAACTAATAAGAATTGATCAGTAAATTACAACATTAATCTTCATTAATCCAGTAGTAATACAATAGTGTTACAATAAGGATAATTCGAATCACGTGGATAAGGTTCGAATATACCAAATGAATAGCTAAGTAGGAGTGTCTAAATCACTGCATGGGATCCACTATTCTAACTCCTGATGTCTAAATTAGTCTGATAATGAGTTAAACTAGCTAAACCAGTTAAACTAATGAGGTAGGTGGAAAAATGTGCCACTTCCCCATGCATCCATGCAAAACTGGTGCTAGACGAGCTGAGGGTGATCTAACTGAATTTAACTGGAGACCAACTCAGCATAACTTCTTACCAACCATGACCAACTAATGGAGGTTTTTGGTTTCACTCAGAGTGGCTCCTATAATGTAGGGATTGGTCTTAGAGGCACCTAACCTCATGCATGAATATGCAGTAAGTGGAATTTAACCTCTATATGTGTTCTCCATACTCCAGTACATTAATAATGTCCCCCCAAGCTAGGAAAAATGATAAAATAGACTATATATGGACAAGGGGGATTGTTTAATCCTAACACACCCCCTTAATCCTGACTTGGACAAATTTGGGACCTGGAAACTAGGACAAAATTCACCCATACAATCTAATGAAAAATAAAATTTCGTAATAAACTAAGGAAAATGGGGAAAACCTCATGGGAACCCCCCCCCCCAACCCCCCTCAAAAAATAAGCAGGATCAGGAACAATGGATCAAGCCTTTAAACTAGGAAGAGATCTAAGAAATACAAATATCTTTTCTCTAAAGGACCTGGCAAAGATATATGCAATATGCTCCTTTGTAGGATAGTAATGCAGTGTGATAGTTTTGTCATACACTAGTTCCTAAATATAATGCATGTGAACCTCATTGTGCTTTATCCGCTGCTTCTGAACTCGATCACTATATATTTTTATGGTACTCTGGTTGTCACGATAAATGTCCACTGAAGGTGAAGTGTGAATCTCAAATTCTTTCAAGATGCCATGCAGCCAAATTGCCTAAATAGTTGCATTTGCAGCTCCCCTATACTCTACTTCTGTTGAAGAGAGCGCAAGTGTTGCTTGCTTCTTACCGGACCAACAAATTGTCCCGAATCCCAACATAAACACAAATCCTGAAGTGGATTTTCTATCATTCCCATCTCTAGCCCAGTCTGAATCTATCAAGCCTATGAGATCAATCTCTTCACTAGTTGCATAATGGATCCCATAATCTCTAGTACCATGTGCATAGTGCAAGATACGCTTTGTTTCCTTCCAATGCAGCTCATGTGTCTCCTGCATGTACCTATAAGCAGCACTCATAGCATAGGATATGTCTCGTCTCGAATGTGTGACATATAGAAGGATCCCAATGAGCTATCTGAAAAGAGTGATGTCTACCAATGGTATAGAGCCACCTTCCTCTATCCTAATGCTAGAGAGGAAAGGGAAAATGGTTTCCTTGAAGTACTCCATGTGGAATATTCTGAGCATGTCTAATGAGTATCTAGACTATGAGATCATGATTCCTGAATTCTTTTGTCTTACTTTGAGTCCAATGAACTGTATTAACATTCCTAGAGCGTTCATAGAGAATCCTTTGTTCAGAGTTGACTTAATGCTTCTCAATCAATTAGTGGATCTGCTGGTAATGAGAAATTCATCCACATAGAAAACAATCAATAGAAAGGATCCATATTTCTTCTACATGTTAACATCACAATATCATGTGCATATTTCAAAATTATGTGACATGAGGAAGGAATCCATTTTTGAATACCATGCCCTTGGGGCTTGTTTGAGCCCATAGAGTGATTTCCTCAGTTTGAAAACTAAGGAAGGATCCTCAATGTACCCCTCAGGTTGTTTATGTTAGAATAATAAACCCATAGTTACCTACCTTAGACATTAATTAAATCATTTTTTCTTATTACCTAGTCTCCTAGATTCCACTCTATGCTAGTTTCCTTATACATGTCATATAAGTCAACACTTGCTAAAACTGAGTCATGGAGCACTTGGAAAACCTCCTGGAAACCATATTTAGCATGTCTGCTTTATTCTAGATCCTCCAAAGTGCATATCTGCTTTTTCTGTAAAGCTTCCTATTTTATTGAGAATTAAAGCAAAAGGAAAAGCTAGACTAGGTGTAGTTGACTTGTTTTTTGCCCATATCATCCTCCATCCTTTTCTCCTAATAAAATAATGTATGATTTTTATTTCCATCCCTTATTATATTTCCTACTTGGCTTAGCCAATTCCTGAGCATCTTAGTGGATTTGGAAACTACTTTATGCACCTATGGGGGATTTGACTAGATTTAGTAAGCCTACTTTTTTACTATTTCAAATGGCATCCTTATGCATTCGAATATATCATGTAATTATATATTGCAGCAGCCTATTACTTCACAAGGTTGCATATTGTACACTTATTCAATACAGATTAGTGTTATGCTCCAATTTCAGTCTCCTTTGATGTTAATTTTGCATGTTTGATTAGCAATTTTGTGAGTGTAANTTCATGTAAATCTCTTCCTTCAAGCCACCATGGAGGAATTCAATTTTCACATCTATGTCATGTACCTCCCATCTCTTTGAAGCTACAACTTCCAAGACAAGTCTGATGGATTCCATTCTTGCTACTGAAGCGAATGTCTCATTATAGTCCAATCCTTGAACCTGCGAGTATCCTTTGGCCACCAACCAATCCTTGTACTTGGTTTTGTTTCCATCAAAATCTATCTTGGTCTGATAGACCCATTTGCACTGAACTATTTTCCTCCCTGGAGGTAAGGAGACAAGTCCCCAAGTTTTGTTGTCTTGTAGCGAATTAAATTCCTCATCCATAGTTGCTTTCCACCTTGGATCATGGAAATATTATTTGAATGTTTGAATACCTGATCCCAACATCATTAAGCACCTCTCAAGGAGAAGTGGATATGTGTGGGATAGTGCAACATACTCTTTCTAATACTGGGACCCCGTTCTTCTTTTATCAGCTCGATCCCCAGCAACATCCCCAATTACTTTAATGAGTTGTTGAGCCCATTTAGGATTTTGAGATGAAGTGGATGTCGCATCTAGCTCTTGATATTCAATATAAAAATTATGTTGGTCTTCCTATTCTTCTGAATCTGAATTTGAAATATTAGACAATAAATATTTATCTACAAATGAAAGTAATGGAATTTTGATACATTTATCTGCTTCAAATAGAAGCTGTGGTTGTACTAAATCTGAGTATGGCATGAAATGTGAGAATGCATATGTCTTGGAGGCATGATATGCAATACCTTTCACTATAATATTCCCAGTTGAGATATCTATGATCTCTACTAAGACAGGGCCAAATACCACTTGCTTTGGTGAGCAAGTGTGACTCATCTGGTATACAAATAACAAATTTGTTGCAAGCGAGGGCGCATAGAGTACATTTCTGAACTCTCCATGCTGGATTTTAATAGAACCTCCTACTGTTTCTTGGATTTGAGAGTCATCACCCAAATTAATAGTAATTCCACCTGTGATATTGAGGGTGGTTAAGGATTCCTTGGAAGCAACCACGTGGTTGGATGCTCCAGAATCTATCAAGTAATCCTTCAACATAGTGAGGCCTTCCTTCAAGGCATGGCACCTTTAATGATATTCTGTCAGTTCTCCATCATCAAAATTATTTACTCTTTGTGGAAGAGAAATATTGTTCTATTTAAGGAGTGTTGACAATTGGTTGATCATATTCTTCAAGCACTGGCTTTCTGGATGAAAGCCTCTCATACAGTATGGACATCTAGTCTTCCTGAATTTCTTCTTTTTCTTGGAACCCGAGGATCCTTTGGAATATCTCTGATTTTCCTTTGGAATATCTCTGATTTTCCTTTGGATTTGAATCAGTGGCTTTGGGATCCTTCCCTTTGTGCTTCCCCATGGCTTGCGCATTGTTTCATTATGTCATCAAGAGTGATTGATTCTTGGAGGTTTTAATCACTCCCATTTGAACCAATTTATCTTACTCTTGTATTAAGGAATCAACAAAAGCATCTAGAGAAGGCATATTCCAATTGGGGATGGAAGCTCTTCCAAAATAAAATGTAGAGACAAATACTAAGTACTCATAACCAATATTGCTAAGTATAGATAGCACAAGTTTCTCATCTTTCCTCTCCAATCCACATTGTTTGCATTGCAGTACAAGTGACTTGTATTTTGTGAAGAATTGTTGAATATATTCGAAACTGTTAGGTTGTAAAGCAATGAGCTCATTCTCCAATATGTGCCCTTGAATCTCATATTTTTTTCCAAACAAAGATTCAATATTTTCCCAAGCTTCGGTCAGAGTCCTTAGTCCCTCAAGGTGGAACAAAATATACCAGGAGATATGAGTGCACATAAAGCCGATTCAAATATTTGTTCTTCTCAACATGTTGTTGGGGCTCATTTTCTCTACCCATAGTCATCCTATATAGTACAAGCTTGTGTAAGGAGACCTGCATATCTTCCCTCCAATTAGTGTAGTTGAACGGTGTAAGGATTCAAGGTATGAGAGTTGAGGGGTCCATTTTTCTGTATGCTGAAATAGTCAATTCCTCAAGAAGCTATGTATGTACTTGCAAATTACACTACAAAACCAAATCAATTAGCAATCGTGTTAGTTTCAATCCTTTCCATCTCAACATGTACACTTTATTAGAGTCTATCACACTTGGATAGACTTCTATGAAAAGAATTTAGAGGGAGCAAGGCTATTATTCCATGATTTATGTGGAAACTCAGCTGCTTCTGATGTATAATGGAGATCGGGAAAGACTTGTTTCTATCCTGAATAAGGCTCTGATACCATGTTAAATTATTGACCCATTGATATACATGAAAATGAGATAAATTGAAAGGTGGATTGTGTAGTGGAATAGTAAGAACAATGTACACTGAACAAGACAAATTTCAGATAAAACTGATAAGAATTGATCAGTAAATTACAACATTAACATTCATTAATCAAGTAATAATACAACAGTGTTACAATAAGGAGAATTTGAATGATGTGGATAATATTCAAATCTACCAACTGAATAGCTAACTAGGAGTGTCTAAATCACTGAATGGGAGCCACTAGTCTAACTCTTAATGTCTAAATCAGTCCAACAATTAGTTAAACTGATTAGGTAGGTGGAAAAAGGTGCCACTTCCCCATGCAGCCATGTAAAACTGGTACTAGACTAATCGAGAGTGATCTAACTGGATGTAACTAGAGACTAACTCAGCATAACTACTTACCAACCATGACCAATTGATGGAGGATACTAGTGGCACTCAGAGTGGCTCCTATAATGTAGGGATTGGTCTTAGAGGCACCAAAACTCATGCATGAACACGCATTATGTGGCATTTAACCTCTATATTTGTTTCCCATACTCCAGTATAGTAATAGTGTCCCCCTAAGCTAGGAAAAATGATCAAATAGACTCTATATGGACAAGGGAGGATTATTTAATCCCAACAATTCCCCCTAGTCCAACACTAGGACCTTGGATGGATGATTGAACACTAGTGGGGATATTTGGCATGTCGAACATAAAATGACTTGAAGTAAAGGGAATTAATTGTGTATTAATGCCTTACCTTCCTGAGGAAAAGTTCTAGTTAAATCTTGTAAAGTATAAAGAATTCATTCTTATCGGGTGGGAAGGACCAGTCTTGTGAGGGTTAGTATAGAACGAAGTCTCGAGATTACATAAAGTAGAATGAGGAGGAGACTCAAGGGATCCTCCCCTTAATCTAGATGATGGGGATGGAGGGAACTTTGGGGTCTCGGAAGTGGTACTCATGATAAAAATTCTATGGCAACCTCGATGGGAAATAAGTTGTCTATAATTTCTAGCTCTATTATAAAGAGGTTGTGAAGGATCACAAGGTGGTAATGTTGCTAAAAAATGAGAAAAAAAAGTGTTGGAACTCAATCCATGATGAATCCATAGAAAAGAGACTCAAGTAAATGTGTTCCCTAAATCCAACTAGTGAACAAAAAGCACACCCCTAAGTAATATAGGACATATGAAAATAAGCAAAGAGTGAGGAAAAATGAGCTCCCAAATGCAGTAGGTATATCTCTCTTCACATAGGCCTGAGACTCCCATAGATTACAAGCGGAGGTGGGTAACCAATTATTGTGGCTCTCATCTTCAACACATAAATAGACAATTTTGTATGACCCCTACTTGGTCGGGACACTCACATAATGACCTATTCAATTACCCTATGCAATACATAGGAAAAGAAACTAAGGTCACCTCAATATAACTAATGCTCGGGCAGAAAATTGCAGGAAGGATCCACTGTATGGCAGGGTAACTAAGCCCAAAGATCAAAAGCACCAAATGTACCTCAAGATCCCCCACATACGAATAAGATATTGGAAATATCTCTGGCACTCGCTGAAGGTAGTGGAGGGTATGCCCACAATCAATGTGTGTGATGCCTCATGATTAACTCTTATGCAAGAGGATATTCTTGAGAACACCAATTATAGCAAGGATTTCTCCTCTCCTTGGTCAGAAACCTAATTGTTTTTTTTATATATTCTTGGAGACATTTACTCACAAAATCCTATTCCAAGACCCTGAAACCTAAGCTTGTTGGTGCACCCTATAAAATAAAATATTTCTAATCAATTTTAAGTTAAGCGTTCATTTTAAGAGGTTATGCTTACTCAAGGGACATGATCGTGAAACTAGTGATGTTATGACTTGGCAATAAAAGCAAATATGAACACCTAAAAACAATTCCAAGTGCAACTTTATTTTCCAAATGAAAAGATGGTATGCCACTAAATTAAATGCAAAATAATTCCTTTTCTTTTCGAATGAAAATGCAATCCATCCTTAATGAAATCCTAAACACTAATCTCATCCCAAGCAAACCAATGCAAGTACTTGCTTTCATGAACATGCAAAATGCAAGTGAATATGCAACAATGAAATTATTTTTGTATTTTCAAAGTAATTGAGTAAAAAATAAAAAATAAGCATTAAATTATCAACCCCTACAGAAAGCAGCAAATGCAAGCCAAGAAAGACATCGAGACTTAAGTACTAGCGCACTAATAGAAAAACAAAAAGGGAGAAATTGACAAGAAGGACTTTCTAAAAAACACCAATAAAAAGAGGTTTCTAGGCACAAAAGGAGTAGTCAATGGATAGCATAAGGACCCTGGAAGAGACAGCAACACTCACAACCCACCCAACAACTTCACATAAAAAGATATCAACCAAAATGGGAGATATACATGACTGTTTAAATAATAGCAGTGTATGTACGCGGCCTAAAAGAGGACATCCCGCTTATATAAACAACTGTAAGTACTATGACCCGTGTATACAAGGAATAAGGTGGTAAAAATGAATCCAAGGGCCAAACCACTCTCAGGAACTGTTAATGGATTAACATACTACCGAATTTGACACAGAAGCACAAAGAAACAGAAAGAAATTCCAACAAAAATGCACCCAAAAACTCCAACAAAAAGGACAATCCCTCGTGGAGTCACCAATTTTGTTACATAGAAAATATTCCGATGGATTGGGGTGGACTACAACAAATATTATGACACCAGAAATCAAATCCATTCCCAAGTGTGCTAGATAAATTAAAGAAACTAACCACTAAGGTATAAGAAACGTACCTCAACCGTATGTTCGGAGACGACCATCGTTGAGCTCTGGATCAAAAGCTTGTCCCTACAATTTTCCCTCAACAGCAAATAGATATCCAAGCATAATATATTAAGTGTTAGCATTCAATATAGCATATTCCATCTAAACATGTATAAATAAATTATACCCATGGATACAAATATACATAATTACACATGAAATATGAACAAGAAATGGATATTTCTATTAATATAAAACAAAGATACAATGTGACAACCTTTTTCGGCACCTCATTGGAACCAAGAAACTGAGTCCCTCCACCTGGGCCTCCGCCACTTCAATCCTCCATAGTAAGGCAAGATCACAAATACAATGGAAATCTTGGGATATGAACACAAATGGTTCTATCAACAAGGACAAAGGGATGCAAACGCAAGCATATAATAATGGGTCAAAAATTTTCTATAGTCACTTTACTCTCCAAGTTTTCTCTCCCTCTAATGCTTCACAATGGCTCAATATACATCAATCCAATGGGAAATGGAGGGTCGAATCAAAGCATTCCCTGGCATATGGAAGGCCAAGGATCAAGGTATTTGTTACTTGATGGGGAAAAATCCAAATAGTTTTTATTTTTAGCACAAACCCCAATGTGCGTGGGCACTAATGGTGCAGGATGCGTATACGTGAGCTGTAGAACTAGTGACCTGTGTTACCTACGTTTGTCTTCAAAAATGTATTTTTAAGGGTTATATTGAACAATTGAGGCTATAGTGAGTAATGGGGTATACTGAGTCTCCATAGGGACAAGGGAATGCCATCAAGGCATGATGCATGAGGTGTGGAAAATCACGCTATAACAAAGAACGAAAAAATGAAATCAACATGAAAGATCCTAATCATGATAATCAACTTGTGTAAGAACACTAAAATGACTATACCACTAAAACACAATTACTTATAGGTGATAAATACCACTAATTCATATTCATGTAGTTTTATCTAGTTTCATTTTCTATCCCTAGACTAAATTAGTCATTTAAGTTAGTCCTTTTTAGATGTGTCACTTAAAATTTCTCAAATTTGGTAGTATTTAGCTTTAAAAAGTTGTCATGACTAATATTTTTGGTTGTGTAGTCATAAATTTTACAAATTGTACAAGTGATTTCATCTTCACATGCATGTTTTAGTTAACTACCTCATGAGGTGATTCTAGGACCACATAACCCTTGATACACCTACTTGACCTAGTTTACTTCCTAAGGGTGCACTTGTCTAATATTATCACAAAATCACCTCACATATTAGTTCTAGGCATATTTAAATCCTAACAACACTTTCATGATCAACATAACTCATTTAGAAGGGCACAATTATTGGTAGGGGTTTGGGGTAAGTGAGTTGCATAGCGCCGCGGAGGCTGTGCAAGCTCATGCAACACCACACAAGCCAAAGATAGCGCGACGGGCAAAAAATAAACACCTTTTGAATATTTTATGCATATTTTTGTATCGCTTGACCACATTTTATGGATATAGGTCATCAGTGGTTAAATCAGTTAAGAATTTAGTTAGAAGTGGACCTTGAATGTAAAGGCGCAAATCTATATATATTAGAATTGCAATTGTAAAAAAATACACACACTAAATTGTGATCTAGGAGTGACTCTGTGGATTGATCTTTCTCTTGCTGTCTGTGGAGAAAAAAAGCTGTTGTTTTGGATCTATGCAATGGAAGTAATATGATATGATGGATATTAAGCTGAATCACTGTCATCCTTATTCCATGTCATATGTTGCGATGTCTTTTTCTGTCTTTATATACTGCTATGGTCTTTTTATATGAATGAGGAATGCAATACTACTGTGATGTCTTTTCCTGTCTTTAATTGCTACGATGGTTCTGTTTTATGAATGATGAATGTCATACTGCTGCTACAATCTGTTAGATCTGTGATTGAAAACATAGATATGCGATTGGAAAGATATATCTGTGATGAATACATCGATATCTGATAGATGGTTCTACTAGATCTGATAGTTATGTCGATAAATCTTTGATGCCCCGATCCTCCTTCTTACTGTCGAAAACTTAGTTTCGACATCCCTCCCTCGAACATCTCAGGTGAGACTTCATCCGCTGTATGGGTGTTTCCAGGCAGGGTAAAACCTGTTTGGGCTGGTCCTTAGGAAGATCATGCTGGTTGGGCGTCAAGAGAGTGAGAACCCCTGTCAACGAGGCTTTGTTGGTGGGTTTTTTCCAACAAATGGTTTCGTTGTCGAGACCTCGTCGTGACTGAAGAGGAGGATATGTTGTGGCATCCGACAAAACTGGAGATCCAAGATTGGTTGGACCTAATATTGCAAGAGTTCGCTAAAGCCAAGAATCAGAATCTGAAGTTGGCGACATACGCATGGTTAGTGAGATACGTTCACGACAGTCCTCACGAATGATTTTCCTATGATTTTCTCATCATACTCTATGAGTGGCTGGCACTATTTACCTGCAAGAAGTGTAACTTCCAAGGAGGAGAGTCGATGTCTTGGACCCCCAAGATAATTCAAGAATTCTAGGAAACTGACAATAAGGCATCACGGGCTGTCGAAGTTTGGTTGTACAGTATTCTGGAAGGATACATTACTGAGTTCGTGGTTGATACCAATAATTCCTACAGCAAAGCAGAATGGGAATTTTTCAACGGACCACGAGGTAGGTTCTTGTTGTCTCTGCAAATGTCAATCAAAATTCTTGTTTGTGAAAGGGGCATACTAAAAATGCACCTCGAGTAGTAAATATTTGGTGTGCAAAGGATGTGAACACCATGATAGAAGGGGGGTGACAAATGGAAAGATAAGGGGTAGATGGATGTAATTTTTGACAAAACTATGAGGTTAGATAAGGAAGAGAGTGGCTGTACAAGGGGAGTAGTAATGTTTTGAGAAGAGAAGAGGCAGAATATAGGAGATCATGCTACGACAAAGCAACCCTACAGCGATGAAGAGGATGAGAGGACCTAGGCTATGCCCAAGGTGGCATCAAGGTCAAACCTCGGTAGCAATGTGTTGACACCTCCTCACACTACTCCACCATCAGGAAAATATACGCAATCTACATCAACATGTCTGACATGCCAAGCGGAATCTAGTAGTAAAGAAACATTTGCAGGAAGAAGGTCTAGGATGGTAGGAGATGATATGAAGCTACCTATGTTCCATGGAAATGACACTCATGACCCAGAACAGTATTGGTTCTTATGTGAGGTATTCTAGTTTTCCAGACAGACTACCGACGAGGATGTCAAGAAAGGCCAGTTAGCGACCACCCTTTGGAGTCATGCACTCAATTGGTACATGAGTTTCATACAGGTCCCACAGAGGACTGCGACGAATACTTTGGACAATATTCGGAAGGGACTGGTTGAAGAATTCAAGAAACCAAAATTTGAAGCCTAGTACATTACAGAGCTGAAAGAAATCAAATAATTCCCTAATGAGATGGTTTGGGATTTTGATCAGAGGTTTAAGACGTCAATGGCATGGGTCAACTTAGATATGAGTGATTCCCAACATAACGAATGGTTCATTGTGGCATTGTTCCCTCATATCCGAAACCCATTAATGCATCAAAATATTACAACAGAAAGCGAGGCTTTGGAAATTGCGATGAAGCTAGGAGCTTCACCTACTGGAGAAACTGTTGTCAACGTGAACTAAATCCAGGCGTAGTTGGAAAACCTGGCAATTCAACTGTATGATATCAAGAAGGATAAATATGAACATTATGACTTGTGGTGCACTTGGTCTCACGTGGATGGACATAGTAAAGATACTTGTCCTTCTTTTTGGAATTATCTACTCTTAGGAGCGTCGAACCTGTTGAGCTACGGTAGTGTGCCGTGGTGTCGCATATGTCAATTGTATGGGTTGTAATGTCCCAAATTTTTCATTGGGTCATAATTTCCAAATCACATTTTCCATATTCATGAAATTTTTCAAAGGGATGCTAAAAGTCAAATAATTGCCACGGAGGAAAATCACTAGTTTCCTAGGTTGGGGGTGGAAGATTTGAGATTTGGAATAAGGGGGATAATAAATTATGTTTAGACATTAGAAGAGGATAAATATTTAATAATTTATCTTATTAAATAAATACAAGATAAAAATTAAATGGCTATGGAGAATGGAGACACATGGAGACTATGGGGCCCACTCAAGCTAGAATTCCTATGTTAAATGGCATCCTCCTCTTGTAATTCTGAATCTATGGGAATCCTAATGTTTTTGGATGGATTATGAGGTTAATATACTTGTACATATATTTCATAGGTCTAATTTGGTATTAATTGTAACTTACATGGGAGAGGAAGATCCAAATGGGAGTTTCATGGACACTTGGCTAGATTCCCCTTACATTTATGACATCTATGACACCAATGATGGAGATTATATGATATTTATGACAAAAGTTAGATATGAAGGCTGAAATAATGACATAATTACATTTCATTGATTAATAGAGAATATTATAGGTCTAATTTTGGATTTGGAGAAGGCCAAGAGGCTCCTACTCAAATTTGGGAGAAGAGGGAAGGTGAAGAGAGAGGCCACATGGCATAGCATGAGAAGCCACACCAATTCGACTTGGATTTGGTTTATGGATGGATTTGGAACCTTATAACACTAATAATGTTTATAAAATACAGGTATAATCCATGAGAAAATTCTTTTTCTCATTTGTGAATTGTGAGAGCTAGTGATTGACTAGTTTTCTTGCTTAAGCCAATTTTGAGGGTGAAAGATTCCCATCCTAGTTGGTCTTTGGAAAGGACACTCAGTTATTTCATGGAGATTTAATGGAGTCTTATTTTTAGTTGAAATCTACATAAATTTCATGTAAATCTCAATATCCTCTTGTTCTTCCATTCATCTCAAGTTTTCTCACCATATGTCAACTCTATGGAGTGAGGCGCACTTGGTGAGCTATTCATCTCTTTGAGGGCGCTTATCTTGCCACAGTATTTTGTATTCTGATTTAAATTCTCTTTTATTTAAGTTTATAAATATCTCATGTCTAAAATCCAATATATCTCATGTATTATTGTCCAATATTGAAGAAACAGTGACATTTCCCCAATTCCTCGTTGTAAACTCTTGCAATATTTATGGAATCGAATATATGTGTGCACCATTGATGATTTATGAATTAATTAACTGTAATTAATGTATAATATGTGTTTCAGTTTCATTAACTGAGAATTTGTGGCCATTGTGTCGAATTTCATATCATTTGGAGCAAACTACATCTCATTTCCCCAAGGGTCCAAAACTAGTTTTTTATATCTGATTGAATGAAGTGATAAAATCCATGGAAGTTCAATTTGTTATGCATATGAGTCTATGATAATGTATTATACACACACCCTGCTTCAATTTAAGAATTATAGTTGGTTTCTGCACATTTGGGAAGCCATTTCTACCACTTACCCTGGGGGGATTTGAGCCCAAAATTGCCATGTAAAATCATCCATCTTGTTCAGAATTTAGTACAAACTTGCAGAATTGTTTGGAAAGCCATAATACACCACTAAAAATTATAATTAAGTTATTATATCATTCATACACATTATCTGAATATTTGGGAGCAATTGGGCTGATTTGGAGACCAAGACACTAAAACTAGTCAAGAGCCAAAATTGTGAAAAAAATGAAAAATTGGGCATTTTAATCAAATTACCTAAGAGGGGACATTACAGTGGTATCAGAACATGATCTTGGCACCTGATTTGGTCTTATATTTATGAGGACAATGATTAAGGGACTACCATTATATATTGAAACCCAAAAGTGCTTTTATTGAAGGAAAAAAAAAAGGTAGGAGAAGAAGGCAATTTTTTTTAGGAAACTATGACTAGGGATAAAAAGGGAACCTCATATGATGGTAAGGAGCTTATAAAAATTATGGAAACTATATTTTAATACAGGAACAACAATATTATGAAAGGATTTGAATTTTTGGCTATCCAAAGTTTGGAAAAATATATTGATTTTAAGAAAACCAAGGGGAAAAATGCATCATCTTTCTTGAAGGAGAAAAACGAGGAGACCGATGAACCACCTAGTTCTGAAATAGGTGAAGTAGAATAAGTAGTACATGAATAGGATAGAAATTCACTCCCAAATGACTCTAAAAAATATGAGGAAACATCACATGAGAAGGAAGAAGAGTGCCTTGACATTATTGAATATCATGGTGAAACAAATTCTACTATGGATATGGACCAAAGGGCATCTAGTGGTGGATGTTTGAACTATAAGGAGTACCTGCTGTTGGGTTCTCACACCTCTATGTTGGTCACATAGAGATAAATTTTGAAAGTGTTGCTGCAATCCAAACTTCCATTAAACATGAAAATGAATACCTTGTAGCAGTTAAAGACGAAACAAGATCAACTTCCCCATCACCACTTGAGCTTCATGAAGTTGGTCCAAGTAAGAAGGATGAATATGACAAGTTTAATTTGTATGAGCCTCATTTTCTTGAAGGGTCCTTAAATATGAATGAAAATAATATCCAATATTCCCTTAGAATACTCCATAACACTCAAGCATTGGTATCAAATTCTTGTTGGAGAGATACTTCCTTGGAGGAGCCATCATTCCTTGAAGACATGGAGAAGATTCAAGGAGAAATGTGCAACCTCAAAGGTAATTTAATGTCTTTGATTTTTGATAAAAAAAATTCCATTGATCTTATTGAATGGTTACATGAATCCTACTTCAAGAATAATGAATTTATTGATAAGCTCAAAATTCAAAATGAGCAACTTCTTGAAAAGTTGCAAGACACTTGTTTTTCCTTCGATGTTTCATATTTTCATAAGGTATATTGCTTGGAGGATTCTCATGACATGATGGATCATGAGAAACATGAAAAATTGCAGGTTCTTGATTTGCTTGAGGATTATATTTATGAGATCCAATCACTAGTAATGGTGGAAGAGGAACTTGAGTTGCCTCTTGAAAATGGTTACACAATTTTTGAAGAAGTGCAGAATTCCACCACCTTGGAACCAACCCATGAGGAAATTTTTGCATTTTTTAGGGAGGTGCATAATCCTACCCCTGTGGATCCTTCACATTATGACAATTTTGCACTTACTGATCATTTGGGTGAGTTGGTTCTTTCTCCTACATCCTACGCTTCTAAATTTTACAACAGTCATCCTAATGAAGTATGGGTGAAAGGTTTCTTTTTTATGGTGCCACATGAAGAGCATGGACTTTATATTTCTCCTTTTGATGGTGGAATTATTAGAGAACCATATTATTTACATTTGTAGAAGCATCCTTTTTTACATTATGATTATACACATCTACATGGGTGCACCTATGATGTTCACTTGAGTCACTTGGAGACTCATGATTTTCCTTGCTCCTTTCCTAGTCTATTTGAAGTTGGAGGAACTTCATCCCACACTTGGGTGAAGAGTTATACGATTGAATAAAATTGTTATTGGAATAAACATCCTCTAATGTTACATGATGATATACATATTCATGAGTTTATTGATGAGACTTCTTTGAGCCACTTGAAGTCTTCATGTTTTCCTTGCTCCTTATTTTGTTCAGATTTTGGTCGAGATTCTCCATTCACTTATTTGATGAAAGAACACATGGATGATTATATCGATTCACCTTACATATTATTTGGAGAACATTATTATTCACATTTTCAGCAGAATTCCTTGTTACTTTTTGATGATGCACATCTACATGGATGCACCTATGATATGCATTTGAGTCACTTGAAGACTCATGGTTTTTATTGCTCACTTAGTTCATTTGATGTTGGAGGAACTCCATCCAACACTAGGGTGAATAGACTTATGATAGGAGAACATTTTTGTTACCAGCCACATACATTGTTATATATTTATGATTCACTCATTCATGGATGTATGGGTAAGGCTTCTTTGAGTCATTTGAAGTCTCCTTGTTTCTGTTGCTCACTATTTAGTTCAAATTTGAGTGGAGATTCTTCATTCACTTCTTGGATGAAAGAATACATGGCTGAGTATTTTGATGCATATCACTTACTTTTGGAGCTGAATTATAGGAAATGGGATATTCACCTATGTCATTGGAGCATATTTGATTGGTCACTTGAAGCATGTATGTACTTGGAAAATGGTAGTCTACTCACTGGGAGGTATAAGCACTTTCATGATTTCTTGGTGAGGCACCTCCTTGATGTGCATTCTAATTATGTTGTTATATACTTTGATGATATATATTATGCACTCATGATGTTTGGAAGAATTAATACCAGAAAATGGGATCTAGGAATTCTCTTTCCAAATGGTATGGGTTGGAGAGCACTCTTAATTTTTGGAGTGCAATGCAAGCAATGGGACCCTGGGATAGTTTTTAGTCTCATTGATTTCAAATTCTTTGGGAAACAAGCAGTATGGGAGATGGATTCCCCACTTAATAAGGTGATGTTAATCAGAGTAGTGCAGCAAAAATCATGGTGTTTCCTCTCTGAAATATTCATGGAATATCAAAGACTCAAGGTGGGAAGCTCAGTGGCAACTTCAAAGAATCATACAGAAAGCAGGTTCTTCAACAACCATGTTTGAAATTGCTTGAGGACAAGTAATATTGGGAAGGGATTATTTGTAATGTCCCAAATTTTTCATTGGGTCACAATGGCTAAATCACATTTTCCATATTCATAAAGGTTGTCAAAGGGATGCTAAAAGTCAAATAATTGCCAAGGAAAATCACTAGTTTCCTAGGTTGGGGGTGGAAGCTTTGAGATTTGGAATAAGGGGATAATTAATGATGTTTAGTCATTAGAAGAGGATAAATATTTCATGATGTAGCTTATTAAATAAATACAAGAGAAAAATGAAATGGATATGGAGAATGGAGACACATGGAGACTATGGGGCCCACTCAAGCTAGAATTCCTATGTTAAATGGAATCCTCCTCTTGTAATTCTAAATCTATGGGAAGCCTAATGTTTTGGGATGGATTATGAGGTTAATATAATTGTACATATACTTCATAGGTATAATTTGGGATGAATTGTAACTTACATGGGAGAGGAAGATCCAAATGGGAGTTTCATGGACACTTGGCTAGATTCCCCTTACATTTATGACATCTATGACACCAATGATGGAGATTCTATGACAGTTATGACACAAGTCAGATTTGAAGGATGAAATACTGACATAATGACATGTTAGGACTGAATAGAGCATCTTAGAGGTCAAATTTTGGTGTTGGAGAAGGCCAAGAAGCTCCTACTCAAATTTGGGAGAAGAGGGAAGGTGAAGCCAAAGGCCACATGGCATAGCATGAGAAGCCACACCAATTCGACTTTGATATAGTTTATGGATGGATTTGGAACCTTAGAATACCAATCATTTTTATAAAATACAGGGATCAGCCACAAGAAGATTCTTTTGCTCATTTGTGAATTGTGAGAGCTAGTGGATGACTAGTTTTCTTGCTTAAGCCAATTTTGATGGTTAAAGATTCCCATCCTAGTTGGTGTTTGGAAAGGAAACTCAGGTATTTCATGGAGATTTAATGGATTCTTATTTGCAGGTGCAAGCTATAGGAA
This sequence comes from Pseudotsuga menziesii, assembly GCA_001517045.1. NCBI lineage: Eukaryota > Viridiplantae > Streptophyta > Pinopsida > Pinales > Pinaceae > Pseudotsuga > Pseudotsuga menziesii. The sequence goes on from LPNX010380595.1 coordinate 672,045, forward strand.
TTTTATTTTATGGACATCTCAGAATCATCTTTTTCTTCCATTCATCTCAAGTTTTATCACCATATTTCAGCTCTATGGAGTGAGGTGCACTTGGTGAGATATTCATCTCTTTGAGGGAGATTCTCTTGCACCAGTATTTTGTATTCTGATGTAAATTATATTTTATTTAAGTTCAAAAATATCTCAGGTCGAAAATCCAATATATCTCATGTGTTATTGGCCAATATTGAAGAAACGGTGCCATTTCCCCATTACCTTGTTGTAAACTCTTGCAATCTTGATGGAATCGAATATATGCGTGCACCATTGATAATGTATGAATGAATCAACTGTAATTAATGTCTACTATGGTTTTCATGTTCAGTAACTGATTTTTTTGGTGATTGGGTCGAATTTCATGTCATTTGGAGCAAACTACATCTCGTTTCCCCAAGGGTCCAAAACTAGTTTTTTATATCTGATTGAATGAAGTGATAACAAAAATGGAAGTTCAATTGGTTATGAATATTATTCTATGATAATGTATTAAACACATACCCTACTTCAATTTAATAATTTTGGTGGGTTTCTGCACATTTGGGAAGCCATTTCTACCACTTACCCCGGGGGGATTTGAGCCCAAAATTGCCATGTAAAATCATCCATCTTCTTCAAAACTTAGTACAAACTTGCAGAAGTGTTTGGAGGGACATAATAAACCCATAAAAATTATAATTAATTCATTATATCATTCATACACATTTTATGAATATTTGGGAGCAATTGGGCTGATTTGGAGACCAAGACACTAAAACTAGTCAAGAGCCAAAATTCTGAAAAAAAAATGGAAAATTGGGCATTTTAAAAAAATTTCCTAAAAGGGGAAATTACATGGACACCAACATGAATATTTTACCTACGTGCAAAAAATGGCTATGAATCCAACAAGCTTATATTGCACCTTCTATCGCACATTTGGGCTCGGGGATAAGGATTTTCGAGCTTACGATCTGCTTCAAGAGCAGACCTATGATGCATATTTTGTGAAAGGTGAAGATCCTCACATGGTGCAGCAGGCACAGGTGATACAACCACCACCTCAATTTTAGTACACATAGCCACTATAGATGTATTTTATTCTGTCGCAACCACAGACGCAGGCTGAACCTCAGTCGCAGTTTACGCCGAGACCGCAGTACACTCAGACCCTAATGGCTCCACCACAGTAGCAGTATGTCCAAGTAGAGCACTATGTTTAGAAGCAGCCAAATCCCCCACAGCAACAAATGGTGCAACACCAGTATCAGCAACAGGTAGCTCAACTAAAATATCAGCAGCAAGGGGGATACCGTGGAGGATTTGGATTCAGGGGAAGAGGAGGTTTCGACCGTGGAGGAGGATGAGGTCATGCATCAATCCAGTGTTATAACTATGCAACATTTTTCCACTATCAAAGATATTTTACCCATTTTCAATGCATGTACTACACGGTGAATGATCATACTATTGAAAATTGTCCTCAGTTAATTGCGAGATGGCAAGCCAGAAATGTTCCATTGTTATAGAATCAGAATCGGTTCCAAGCCAAGAATCAAATACAAAATCAGAAATAAGTGTAGAATCAAGGGAAGTCCCAAATTCCAGTACAAAATTAGAATATCAATCAGCTTATGAAGCAAAATCCACCACCAAATCATCCTTCCCTGCAGAACCAGAATCAAGGGTCGACGGTTGCGACCATTCTAGCAGAACCGCGGACAGAGGATTTTGATGTCGAGATTGTTACTCAAGGAGGTGCAATGACTGGAGAAGATGGACCATGACCACAAGTGCGACTGGATGGCAAGAAGAAAGCACATTTTGATATCATGAGAGAGAGAGATACCTTCTTCGAAGCTCGTTAGGAACTTAAAAGAAGTTCAGGTAAGACACCTATTTTTGGCACGCCTTCTATTTTTTATTCTTCATTAGGAGATGGACCATCGAGGCAATATGGTACATTACAGCAGTTATTCAAGAGTTTTCTATCCCTGGAAAAATATCTCGATGCTTTGATTGAGATCAAGAATTTTCTGCACCGATCGGATAAAGAGTTGCAGGACTCTGCGGTGAATTCTTCACAGAAGAAAAAGACGGGCAAAGAAATGTGGATGAAAATCTAGATTGGGGACTACGAAGTTGATTCTGTTATTCTAGATCTTGGTTCAGATGTGAACATCCTAATGAAATAGATGTGGCAGAATATGGGGGAGTCGAAGCTTGGTTGGTCCTCAGTGTAGCTGAGATTGGCTAATCAGGACAAAATTCAACCGATCGGTCGCATGTCAAATTTGGTTGTAGATGTCGAAGGTATGAGGACTCGGTCTAATTTCGATGTAATCGAAGTCATTGATGGAGGGGGATCCTATCCCACACTTCTAGGGATCGGATGTGCCAATGAAAGCATGGCCATGATAAATTTTAAGAAGTGGTTGATGACATTTGAGAACTAGGACATCCGAGTCATTGCCCTGATGGATGCAAATGAAGAAAGGCGATATACTGAACCAATCAAAGATGAATTTGTGAGAGGATGGGATCACCTTTACAATATATCTGAGGATTATATCCATCCTACTTTCGACGGAGAACTAGGTTGGTGCAGCACTAGCTCTGCGTCCTCTGATTCTGATGATGCGTTGGAAAATTGGCAAAACTGGATGCATGATGTATCACTCAGAAAGTGTGGGCTAATCACACAGTCATTGCACCATGTCGTGATAGAGATTATTGAGTTGCTGATATACGAAGGACTACCGAAACCATCTAGGTTCCTCGAGGAGTTTGAAGCAAAGGTATCTGAGCCTCAGCGCTTGATGGCATTAGGAGATGCATTAAAGGCCACTCTAGCACGCTGGTGGGAAGTTCATAAGGAAACCATTCATGAATGGGAACAGTGTCGACGGTTGATGACTGTGTGCTTCAACGATATGATGGCCAAAATAACCCTTGTAGTCATCTGAGAGAATGCCAGACACTGTGGGCATCGCAACCAAAGGATGAGTGGATCCATGCTTTTATTCACACATTGGATGAAATGCCAAGGTCTTGGTACATATTAGTCAAGTTGTGTATATAAATTACCACTTAGGAGGAGCTGATTGTTTGCTTTGCACATACCTTTGGCTTTGGAAATGCTAATGCAGAAGTGGACAATGCACCACAGATCATTTGGGATGTAGTTTTGAAAGTGGTCCCAGTTGCATATCCTATGGACCTATTGGGACTCAGAAATGTCACATTTTCATCCACTTTATCTTCCGCTACTCATCACATTTCATCATCCCATTAACCTTTTATCATACCATTTCCATACATATATGTGGTTTTCACCTTACTATTTCCACTTTATTTATTTTTAGTATTATAAGTGAATTTATGATTAAAAATTAGAAAATTAACATGTTTTTCACTAATATCTCAAAGTATGGATGAGCTTTGTAATGTGTAGAAATATGTGAAGGATTAATTGAAAGAAAAGACTTCACGTATATCTCCTCCACCATTTCAAGGAGATAGTTAGGCAAAGAATATTCCAAGGAGAAGATCATGGAGATTTGGTTGAGAGACATGTGGAGAATTGGTGACAGATATGTGGAGGATTTGAAGGGATCATATCTTGTAATAATAGGAAAGTAGTTGAGTGGTTCAGTGAATAGTGGATCTCTCATTATGAGATGGTTATTTCCTTCATGTATAAAAGAGAGTTCTCTCTCTTCATTTCAATAATCTTAAATCCTATATTATCTTACAATATCTTATATCTTAGATTATCTTAGAGAATAGTAGATTGTAGAAGTTAGTCTTGACTTTGTAATATGGAGAAGGGAATTCTTAGATTTTGTTCATAATATTGGTTTTGTTGCTTTCATGATTTCTCATTGATTCTTGTGATGTAAATTGAGATTGCTTGATTGTTAATGTGAGCTCACATGTGTTGTCTTGTTGCTCTTCATATTTTGTCTTTCTTTTATGCAATTTATTTTCAGCTGTGTGTTTCATCTTCCAGCATTAGATTAGCAATTGCATGTTTCAGCTTAAGGGGGGTTAGATTAGATTAGTCTTAGTTTCATGGGGGGTTAGATTAGCTTAATTTCGCTTCAGTCCTGCATATACTTTGCATGTGCTTCGTAATCCTACAAACCTCGGATTGACAAATTAAATGGCTGGGAAATTACTACAATGGAATTAAAACGACATTAATTCGGCCCAACATTTTGGTGTCGTTGCCAAGGAAGCACGATGGATTGAATTTAGTTTGATTTTTCTGCAAGCATACACTAGAGTGTGAATTTTAATTTATGTAATGAGTGAATTTCAATTTCTGCAAAGAGTGTTTCAATTATGCAAGTGTGAATTTCAATTTCAGCAAGTGTGTTTTCTTGCAACTGTGAAGAGTAATTGATTTTCTTGTACAGAGTGTTTTTTTTAATTTGTTTCAGCAAGAGTGTTTATTTAAATTTTTCATTTAGATTTGGGTGTTGTAAGAATCCATTTTTCAAAATGATTTAGCAATGAGTTTAAGCTTGGAACAACTCACTCAAATCCTTGCAAAAGTAGGGATCTCCTCTTCTCTCGAAGAGGAGATCCTGACAAAATCCGAGAGCTTAATTACTCCTCCAGAAATAGTTGAAGAATTAGCATACAAAGAATCCTCCACATTTTATGGAGAACAATCATGCAAACAAGAGATCGAGGAGGACAACGAGGAGTTGCAGCATGATCGAAGGAGTGAAACTATGCCTATGAAAGCCCTATCAAACGATGGTTTCAAGCGAGTACGAGGTTAGAACAATTTAGTTTTTCTTTTTTTCTAGTTAATTCATAGTTACAACAATTATTTCCACACATTTTGGTTTATCCTCATCTTTTATTTGCAAAATCAACACTGAATATATTCTTATTGATGTTACGTGAATGGCTACAGTGGATATTTCACTACACGTAACAGTTTTCTAGTTCCCAATTAGCATAGAGTAGGTAGGATTTTATTTTTAGTTTTTAATTTCACTTAGAATAAGTATGCTCTCCTCCGCGCTTCATGCGATCGCAAGGATCAGAAAGTATGATGTTTTCTAAAAAAATTCAGGAATGAATAATTAATGTTTTGCAACATGCTTAATTGATTTCATCTTTATTTTGCAATTCATTATCTTCATTTACTAAAAAAATATTTCAATTTTTAAAATAAAACTAGTCTGCAATTTCATTTTTAAGATAAACAAATGCTGAAATTATAATGCTGAAAAGTAGCTGAAACAACGCAAATCTATTGCATTTTTTGGCATTTTGACTTGTTAAAATTCGCTAAAACACAGTGAGGACAGTCCTATTTTTAGGGACCATAAGGGCTTAGTTTTAAAACCTATTTCTATCCAAAGTATCCCTTTAGGTCTAGTTTCCAATCCAATTTTAATTCTTCAATTTGGTTCAAAAACGAAAAAGATATGGTCAAAACACTCACTGGGGGTGGAGTAGGCAGCTCAAGAACATAGTTGGGACAGTCACGTTTTGGGAGACCTAATGGATGAATTCTAAAACCCTGTTTCTAATTCATACTCTCCCATAAATATAGTGTACAACACAATTTGAATATTCAATTTCAATATCGTACAAAGGAGAAATGCCCAAAATACTAACTACCTATACTAAATATGCACTCTTAAAACTCTACTTTCTCAGTTGTTCATTAGCATATTTGACCCATCAATTCTTCTTTTATTCAAAACCTGTTTCTATTGGATATACCTAGATGAATCTATTTTCATCTCCAATTGGAATCACATCAATCCATATTTTAATGAAAAAGTTGTACTCAAAATAGTGACCATTGGTCTAAGCTGAAACTCAAAAACAACATTAGGATGCAGGTTGTTACTTAGATTATATGACATACCATATGATATAATTTTTAAAACCTATTTCTACTAGAAGTATCCCTATGAATCCACTTTATTTTGGCTTTGGAATCATTTAAATCGAGCATGAAACAAAGAATTTATTACCAAAACACTGTCAGGTAGTCTACGCCGGCCCAACATGTTTTAGCTGTAACAGCTATAGCTGAAACAGAATGAAAAAATTAATGCCTCAATATGCAAGTCATTTGCCTCCATTTACTAAAACTTTTTCAATTTATAAAATTGGCCTGCAAATTCATATGGGATGCGAGTGCATTCTTTGAAAATTTTAAACTGAAACAGTGGCTAAGCCTATGTCACAATTGAAGTACATCTTCTGAGTCTGGTTTATTGATGGTTGAGAGGTAGCAATGCCATCTCTCGCCTTCATTCGAAACTTAATCAACTTCTTCGTTCTACCTTGAATTAAATCTGCGTAAAACAAAAAATAAAGAAATAGTTCACTCTCTCGGCCAGCTTGGAAAGCACCTTGACCAATTGGTGATGCGTTCATCTCGTTGTAAATCCCGAAGAAATACACTCAACAAGAAAATAAATCATTACTTTCCTAGGCCTGGGTAGTTAGGTGAGTATTGCATCTCCATCTAAAATGGAAAGGAATTGAACAAATCTACAACAAATGGTCTGCAAATGGTTGTTACAGCCTTAACCAAAAATATGCATCCTAGATAAGAACGCCTTGACTCGCGTCTCGATTTGCGGGCATATGGAAACGAATTTTGAAAATACGAGACATGGGTTTTGTGCGTAACATCCTCCTTTACCTGAATTGTGAGGAAATCACCAAACAAAGCCATGATTTGTGATATACAGCTGGTTCTTCAAGAGGGTATTTTCCATATTTACTGTTGTGGCCGATTCCAAGCAAATGAAACAGTAAACTCCATTGCTATTACAATAAAGGCTGAAAATAGTTCTATGAAGGCTGAACATAGTTTTGTGAAGGATGAACATAGTTCTATGAAGGCTGAACATAGTTTTGTGAAGGCTGAACATAGTTCTGTGAAGGCTGAACAAAACATAAAAAAAGGCTGAACAAAGCCCCTAAGCATCAATTGAAAATATTATAATCGCAGAAGCAATTTGACCGGTCGTAACACCACAAAAAGGAGGAAGGTGAGAAGCAAATCGATATGGGGAAACTATCAATGGTTGTTGTAGCTCGTTGTTGCAGCTGGTTGTTTAACCGCTTGAATCAGCTTGACTGGTTAAATTCCTTTCATGTTGATAAAATGACATAATGCAATCCTCTTTTTGTAGATTGGCATAATTTGTATTATTTTTTAATTCTTAGAAACTCTCAGGAAATAAGTCTATTAAGAACACATAGACCGAGCTTCCATTTAAGACCCAAACACGTATTTGCTAAAAATTCATATACATACATTGATGTTTTCATTTCAATTTGCTAATGTTTTTTAAATTATGATCATAGCAATATCTTTCAGATGGAGAAATTGATAATCATAAATACACTCAGGTCTATGCTGGCAATTTCATTTGAATTCTTTATTTCTGTTTTGTGAATCATACAACGCTTTATTTTAGTTGTTTTTTTTTTGTTTAAAAATAATAATAAATATATATATATATTTGTAAATGGACTTTCTTACATTCCCAAAAACAATACAAATGCATGAATTTTACGCTCTACGATAATTTGTTTTCTTCAATTCACTTTGACAGTAGACAAAGACAAAGAAAAAACGCACTTTATTTTTGAAATTCAATTTGCTCGCCTTCGTCCTAATTCCTGCATTTTACAATAATCTCACATGTTTGATTGCAGGTTTAGTACTATCATTTTTTAGGTTCGAAGATCGTCAATTTTGTTGTTGAAGTGATTTGTCATGAATCACAAAACTCTTAAAAGAATGCCTCGTTAACAACGTCTCCAGGATATTTGATTTTTGAATCAATAAAAGTGCAATAAACCAATTTTCTCACAGCACGGAAAATTTCTTGTGTGTTGCAGCTAGGCTTGTTGCAGCTGAGTGTTGTAGCTAACTTGTTGCAGCTAGTTGTCACGCAGCTGGCTGTCACAGCTATGTGGTGTTGCAGTTGGATTGTTGCATCTAGTTGTCATGTAACTAGCCATCGCCACTGTGTGTCACAGCTGGCTGGGTTGTTACAACTATGATCGGATGAAACCAGCACGGGAAACAGGTAATGTTCTTTGCAGCTTATGTACTTCTTTTGGCATGATATGCTTTCTTTTACGAACTTCTCACAATTTTTATGCTAGTTTGCATGAGGACATGCAACCATATCAGTTGGGGAGGGAGAACTATATTCAATACATATTCACTAATAAGTTTTCATGCAGGATTTTGTACTAAATTTTTTTTTTAGGTTTCTGAGACAGTCACATTTTGTTGCTGAAGTGAATTTTCAAAGAAGAACAATAATTTAAGAAACATGCTTTGATAGACAGCCTGAAGGAGTTGTTATTCATGAAGTTTGCTGATAAACATCATAACATTGGTTGTTACACATAAACCATCCATAAACTCATTCACGTCATGATTGTTTATCCATATTTCTCCTTCAGAGCACCTTCACCATCCATGTCTTGAAGTCCACTTCCCATCACTTTATCTGTCATGAATTCACACATGCCTATTTTTCTGAATTGCATACATCCCTTTATATTTTTCAGTTCATTTTGCCATTCCATTTTTCCTTCTAAATAAAACTATCTCCCTTTCCATGACTACATAGCCTTGCCATATCCACTGCTTAACTATGAGATCTTTTCACTTATAGTCCTACCAATATTTGTATGCCAACTCGTGTTGAATGATGTGGGATTCCTTAAGGCCCACCTTTCAAGAAGTCTTTCCCCATTGACCTTAGCACCTCATCTGGGATATAGACTAGAGTTCATTTTGAGTACCTAGAGGTTTGCATGCCTTAATGGCAAGTTCTCTTGCTGACAATCATGGGAACTCATCAATGTCCCTTGATCGTTAGATCTTGCAAGTGGCTCGACATCAGCACATCTATTCACACTTCTCAAGATGTACTTGGATACCTTGGAACTCAATGATATCACTAGTGAGTTGCCTCGCATTGGTTAACGGCATTCATCAATGGCCGGCAATCCAATGATTTCTCTTCATGCTTGACCTCGACACATTTATTCACATGACTAGAATTATACCATTGGGTTTTGTAGCGGTCGAAGACTATACATTCTTTCTCATGACTCCATCAGCAGTTGCAGAAACATGACTTCAGATCTATGTGTACCACAGTTCCCCTTTCTGCCTTCCACATTTTCCATTATTTATTAGCAGCAGTTCAGATTCCTCCACTTCACATTACAATAGTTCCAGCAGTTACAACTGCAGCATCATTTACTGTTACATTTTTATCCTATATCCGTGACATATTTTCCATTATTTATCAGTAGTAGTTCAGATTCCTCCACTTGACATTACAGCAGTTACAGCTGCAGCATCATTTACAGTTACATTTTTATCCTCCAGCCATGACATATTTTCCATTATTCAGCAGCAGCAGTTTCGATTCCTTCACTGCCCATGCTCCAACAATTACAACTGCACTAACAGTGACACATTACATGATCCAACAGCATCATCTACATTCCTATTGCATCGTTCATCTACTTTTTGAGTAAGTGGGGGTATGTTGTTTTCTAAACTTTAATCATGCAATTCCTTACATGCTAGCAATGAATAATTTGGAAAATTCCCTCACCATTTCTTTCACATCCCATGCTAGGTTGCATGAGTACATGCAACCACATCAGTTGGGGAGGGGGAACTATATTCAATACATACTCACTACTATCATTCCATTCTTTTCACCACCATCACCTAGTTTTCATCTCATTTACCATTCACAGGCATTTCTTTTCCGACAAATCCTCTATTGGACTTTGCTTCATACATATTGATATACATATTGGCATGATTCATAAAGATAAAGAAAAGACTTTCTTATGCACAATGATGCTTTCTATGCACATTAATAGATTATCATTTTCAATGAGTGTATGGTTAAATTATTATGCATCTAGAAAACAGATGAAGAAATGAATGTTGTTAACACAAGAACCAACATTCTTTACAGTCATGGTTGTCACACAAGAACCAACCATAAGGAAAATTTTAGTTGTTACTCATGCATTTCACATCATGAAATGAATGTTGTTAACACAAGAACCAACATTCTTTATATTCAAGGTTGTCACATAAGAACCAACCATAAGGAAATGCTAGTTGTAACTCATGTATTTCACACCCTGGAAATATTCATTGTTAAAAAGACATCATCAATTGTGCATCAATCAAAGCCAAAGTTTAGATGCCAAAAGTTCTTGAGAAGATCCATACATGGTTGCATGCGGACATGCAACAAGTTCAGTTGGCGAGTATGTTGGGACTCAAAAATGTCACTTTTTCATCCACTTTATCTTCCACTATTCCTCACATTTCATCATCCCATTAACCTTTTATCATACCATTTCCATACATATATGTGGGTTTCACCTTATTATTTCCACTTTATTTATTTTTAGTATTATAAGTGAATTTATGATTAAATATTAGAAAATTAACATGTTTTTCACTAATATCTCAAAGTATGGATGAGCTTTATAATGTGTAGGAATATGTGAAGGATTAATTCAGAGAAAAGACTTCACATATATCTCCTCCACCATTTCAAGGAGATAGTTATGCAAAGAATATTCCGAGAATATCTTGGAGATTTGGTTGAGAGACATGTGGAGGATTGGTGAGAGATATGTGGAGGATTTGAAGGCATCATATCTTGTAATAATAGGAAAGTAGTTGAGTGGTTGAGTGAATAGTGGATCTCTCGTTATGAGATGGTTATTTCCTTCATGTATAAAAGAGAGTGCTCTCTCTTCATTTCAATAATCTTAAATCCTTTATTATCTTAGAATATCTTAGATCTTAGATTATCTTAGAGAATTGTAGATTGTAGAAGTTAGTCTTGACTTTGTAATATGGAGAAGGGAATTCTTAGATTTTGTTCATAATATTGGTTTTGATGCTTTCATGATTTGTCATTGATTCTTGTGATGTAAATTGAGATTGCTTGATTGTTAATGTGAGCTCACATGTGTTGTCTTGTTTCTCTTCATATGTTGTTTTTGTTTTATGTAATTTACTTTTAGCTGTGTGTGTTTCATCTTCCAGCATTAGATTAGCAATTGCATGTTTCAGCTTAAGGGAGGTTAGATTAGGTTAGTCTTAGTTTCATGGGGGTTAGATTAGCTTAATTTCGTTTCAATCCTACATATACTTTGCATGTGCTTCGTAAGCCTATGAACCTTGGATTGACAAATTAAATGGATGGGCAATTACTACAATGGAATTAAAATGGCATTAATTCGGCCCAACAGGACCCACATACATATTGCCACGTGCAATCAATGATGGAATGCTACAACCCCTCAGGAAAGCCAGAAGATGATAATGAGTTGTGCAACATTAATATTCTAGAAACTGAAGGAAGATGGGATGTCGTAGCACCAGATGTGTCGAAATCCCATGACTCAACCATTGAAGATTAAGAAAGTTAATATTGGGACAGCGGAGAATCCAAAATTTGCCAATATTGGGGACTACTGGGATGAGGAGACTATGGAAAAGATCACATATCTATTGCATGAGTTTCAAGACCTGTTCCCAAAAAAATTCTCAGAAATGAAGGGGATATTAGGTGACCTAAGGGAAATGAAAATCCCATTAAAACCAGTGCGACAGAGTCCATACCATTTGAATCTGCAATATAAAGAAAGGGTCAAGGCTAAACTTGATCAGATGCTAGATGTAGGGATTATTCAGCCTGTTGAAGAATCAAAATGGATAAGTATTATGGTGGTTTAAGAAAAAAAGACTGGGGAAATCTGAATATGTGTCGATCTAAGTAAGATAAATGATGCTTGCATGCATGATCCATTTTCGACGTTGTTTACAGATGAGGTTCTGGAGGAAGTAGGTGGTCAAGAAATGTACTTCTTCACAGATGGATTTTCTGGGTATCACCAAATTAGAATTGCAAAGGAAGAATGCCACAAAACCACATTTGTCACCGAATGGGGTTTCTTTTAGTACACAGTAATGCCCTTCGGGCTGAAGAATGCACCTGTGGTATTCTCTCTGGTTGCTGTCACTACATTTAAAGACTTTATTCATAATTTTCTGTAAGTATATATGGATGACTGGAGAGTCTACGGATTGATCAAGGATCACATGGAAAACCTTCGCTTGATGTTGGAGAGGTGTCGAAAGCATCAGATCGCATTGAATTCAAAGAAGTGCATCTTTTGTGTGTCATTTGGGATACTGTTGGGTTATATCATTTGTAAGAAAGGGATTTCAATTGATCCAGTGAAGATTTCACTCATTCTAAGTCTGTCGCCACCTGCTAATACTAAGATGCTTCACACAACACTAGGGAATAATGGGTACTATCACAAGTTTATCTGTGGTTATGCTGCGATTACCACACCCATGGAGAAATTGTTAAAGAAGAATTCTGCATTCATATGGTGCTGGGAATGTCAAAGTAACTTCGATACATTGAAGGCCAAGATAGCTTCAGCACCCATACTTGTGTTCCCCAATTGGACCAAGGAGTTTCATGTCCATGTCGATGCCTTGTCCATTGCGCTAGGAGTGGTACTCACACAACCAGGAGAAGGAGATATGGATCATCCGATCGCCTTTGCTAGCAGAAAGTTATCCTTTGTAGAGAAGAATTACACGACAACAGAAAGAGAGGGTTTTGTGATGGTACATGTGCTGTGGAAATTCAAGAATTATCTCTTAGGCAGTCACTTCAAGATGTTCCTTGACCATTCGGCTTTGAAGTATCTGGTCAATAAGCTTGTGTTGGGGGGGAATATCTATCGCTGGCTACTTCTGTTTCAGGAATTTGATATCAAAATAATTGTGAAACTAGGACGCCTGAATGTTGGTCCTGATCATCTATCGCGTGTTGAGATAAATGAAGAGCCCACCAATATTGATGATGGATTTTTGGATGCACAGCTGTTTCGAGTTGATATCACAAATGACCATTATGCACCAATAATTCAGTTCTTGGAAACCAAAGTTGCACCGGAGGAGATGACGACTAGTCAAAAGAAGTAGTTGGTACTGAAGGCTTCGGATTTCCAGCTAATCGGGGGTCAATTATACAAGCTTGGACTTGATGAGATCCTACAATGGTGCATTCTACCTCATGAACAAGGGAAAATTCCTGAAGAGGCACATGCAAGAGTTGTGGGTGTACATTATGGAGGAAGGGATACCACGAGTAAGGTACTGTGCACTGGGCTATGGTGGCCTACATTGCATAATGATGCTACAGATTACGTGTAGAGCTGCGATGTCTGTCAATGTGTCAGGAAACCATCATGGTAATATGAGATGTCGCTTGTACCATAAGTAAATTTACAACCTTTTGATAATTGGGCAGTGGACTTTTTGTTTCCAATCAACCCGCCAGGGAAGTGAACCAGTGCACACTACATCATCACAACAACTGACTATCTGACAAGGTGGGCGAAGGCCGTACTAGTTGTGGATTGCACCACTGCGAAAACATCAAAGTTCATCTTTGAAAACATCGTGACGCAGTTCAGATGCCCTAGGGTATTGATGAGCGACCAGGGTAGCCACTTCATCAACCGCACAGTAAAAGAACTGACAGAGGAGTTGCAGGTGTAGCATAAGAAAATCACCCCATATCAACCACAGGAAAACGCAATTGTATAAGTGTTCACCAAAATCCTGGAAACTGCACGAACAAAGGTATGTAATGCTAAATAGGATGACTGGGATTTAAATATCCCTACAGTATTGTGGGCGTATCGCACCACTTACAAAAGTCTCATAGGGAAGACACTGTTCAAACTGGTATATGGGAAAGAGGCGGTTATGCCTATGGAGTACATTGTTCCTAGTCTGTGCATCACCACAACAACCAGTATGGGTGATGAAGAGGAACTTGAGGAGAGAGCAATGCAGCTACTTCAATAGGAAGAGGACTACTTCATCGTGGGCCTCCAGCAGCGTGTCGAGAAGGATCAACGAAAAGCGTGGCATGATCGCCACATTAAAAACAAACAATTTTCCCAAGGATATTTGGTGCTTTTATACGACAGCAAGTTCATAAAGCATCCAGGTAAGTTACAAATGTACTGGTTAGGCTCATATCTTGTTCATTCAATTACTTCTAGGGATGAAGTTCAGTTGTAGCAGTTAGATAAAGCGGTGCTGCCAAAGCTCATGAATGGTAGCCACTTGAAGCCCTATAGGATAGGGGTGGAAGGGCACACTATCTAAAGCACTGCAAAAAAAACACACAATAGGCCCATGAGTGGGGGCCATATTAGGTTAAATGGTAGGTGATTCAATAGAGAATAGCTAGTTAGTCATGGAAAACCATTATACGAAAACAAGGGGTTGTGACAAACAAAAGATTGTGCTTCCGTAGGAGGCTGAGCTGAGGGAAGAGGGTTGTGACAAGGTGGTCCGCCGATACAAGGGGGTGCGACAGAGAAAAGGTTGTGCATCAGCAGGAGGCTATGCTAAGAATATAGGGCCACGACATGAAAAAGGGATGGGGTTACCTAGGATAGACAGAGTGGCTCGCAGTGTATGAGAGACTCCATGACGGTGACCGAATGCCACGTTAATACTCAATAACGGCTATCAAAAAAAGGAAACAATGGCATGGTTGATGTCATAAGTTAATGATAGAAAATATGAATGGTGGGATGGCAGAATCGATGGCATAGTTAGCATACGCATGAAGGATCTAGTCATAACGATGCACCGGAGTGAGTCATGATGGCATCTCAATCGAAGTTGGTATTATAAGCTGAGAACCGGTAGCTGTATGCACCCCATTAGGAAGTGTTGCACTGAGAAAAGTTTTTGAATAATTGGGTTTGGTTGTTGAAGGAAGCTCCACTATGTAAGTAAATAATGCTCGAAGGGTCAATGCAAACCTCCCTAGATATAAGGAATCCTATGAGTGAGAATGTTGTCTCAGCAGATATTAATGACCAAGTTGTGAGTACACGGGTTAGTTTGGCGGAGATACAAGTGTATGGACAATTCATCCTTTGCTATGTTTCTCCCAGAAAGTCTGATGTTCTGACTAAAATTCCCATGAGCAATCTAGAGGGGACTAGAATTCCTGCTGCATTTTACTAAGTCTACAAGAACAGGGAACCGGGTCCTTCTGGAAGCGCCATATGAACCTGGAAGGACCAAGTGGATAGATGTGAGCTGATATTGAATGCAAGGAAGGACCAAGTGGACAGATGCAAGCTAATACTAAATTCAAGGAAGGACCAAGTGGGTAGATGTGGGTTGAGCCCATGTTGAGCCTGGCTACAAGGAAGGACCAAGTGGTCAGATGCGGGGCTCCAGACTGGGCCAACAGACATTTTTTTTGAAGGACAACAGCAAATGGAGAATGATGTAGTATTTATAGAAGCTGGAGCATGATGGCATTTCCAGTTACACAAGTCCAAAAGGTTACTAAGTTCTAATGCAATTGACGTTGAAGGAAGCAGTTGCAACCAAACTGCGAGTTTGGAAAATCTGGAAATAGTCACACACTAATGCATATGTGACAGTTTCTGCTCTTCAGGATCACGGAAAACACCATGGCCAGATGACGTGGCTCGAGGACGAGCCACAAGACTATGTTGGGGGCCTATTGATAGGGGTTTGGGGTAAGTGAGTTGCACAATGCCACGAAGGTTGCACAAGCTCACGCGACACCGCGCAAGCCAAAGATAGCGCGACGAGTGGAAAACAAACCGCTTTTGAATATTTTATGCATATTTTTGTATCGGTTGACCACATTTTGTGGATATAGGTCATCAGTGGTTAAATCAGTAGAAAGTTAGTTAGAAGTGGACCTTGAATGTAAAGGCACAATCCTATATATAGATTAGAATTGCAATTGTAAAAATACACACACTAAATTGTGATCTAGGCGCGACTCTTTGGATTGATCTTTCTCTCGCTATCTATGGAGAAAAAAAGTTGTTGTTTTGGATATTTGCGATGGAAGTAATATGATATGACAGATATTGAGCTGAATCACAGTCATCCTTGTTCGCTGTCATATGTTGTGATGTCTTTTTCTTTCTTTATATACTGCGATTGTCCTATTTTATGAACAAGGAATGCAATACTACTGTGATGTCTTTTCATGTCTTTAATTTCTACGATGGTTATGTTTTATGAATGATGAATTCCATACTACTACTGCAATCTGTTAGATCTGTGATTAAAAAAATAGATCTTGATTGGAAAGATAGATCTTTGATATATAGATGGTTCCTCTAGATATGATAGTTATTTCAATGAATATCTGATGCCTCGATCCTCCTCCTTACTACCGAAAACTTGGTTCTGTCAACCCTCCCTTGAACATCTCAGGTGAGACTTCATCCACTCTGCGGGTGTTTCCAGGAAGAGTAAAATCTGTCTAGTCTGGTGCTCAGGGAGATCGCTCTGGTTGGGCGTCGACAGAGTGGGAAACCCTGTCGACGAGGCTTTGTTGGTGGGTTTTTTCCAACAAAAATTGACCATTCAGTGTGATCTCTATGGGCGTTTTTGGGCATATTAAAACCTGTCTGGTCCGATGCTCAGGGAGATCGCACTGGTTGGGCATTGACAGAGTGGGAAACCATGTTAATGAGGCTTTGTTGGTGGGTTTTTTCCAACAACAATTGACCATTCAGTGTGATTGTTCTTATGTTTAACTATATTTTATACTTATGCATGTAATTAAGCATAAGCTTGGTTACCTATATATGAAAGCTTTCATCTCATTGATCAATAAATTTTTCAATTCATTCACTGATGTATTCTATTGATCATTCAATTGATTAATGGATACTACTTAGCTTAGATATGTACTTGAAATATCTCTTGATTTCTATACAATTGTATTTTAGGCCCTTCTCTAATGAGTTCCCTTTTTTAGGTTATTGAAGATACTGTCACTCTAATACTTTCTTCTTCTCTTGGATGGATTGATAACTATATTTCTACTCCATTTGTCTTGTATATCCATTTCTTCAAAATCTCACACGGTATCAGATGATTGGTAAGTCTAAACAATTTATATGTAACATTGAAATTTGAAGACACATGTAAGAGTGAATTAGTCAAGATAGATCAGTCTCAACAAATAATCCTCACTCCTTTCAACTACTATGAATGGAATTCATAGGTAGTGATCATCTTGCAAAGCAAAGGCATGTGCACAATCATTATGGGGACTGAGAATGAACCAAATTACATCTTATAAAAGGAAAGCATGCTTAGCTATGTGGATGAATACTTTGTATTGATCTGTATCCGAATATATCCAAAACTTCTATATCACATAGATGTTGTCAAATCAGCTAATGAAGTCTAGACCTTACTAGAATAATTATTTGGGAAGTAGGATAAGATGAGAAGGAATCAACTAGAAAATGAACTCATTAGTTTGAACCCAAGTGACATTGATACTATTCAATACTTCTTTAAAAAAATAAAATCATTATCTTTGAAACACAACCTATGAGGAATAGATAAGAATGATGAGCATCCAATTCTCTCAAGTGTATCCAAATTAGGTTCAAAATACTCGATGTTTGTCTCTACCTCTCATGATACCAAATTGGCACTTGGAGCTACTTGGGAAAAACCTACACTAGATGATTTTTTTTCCTCGCTTACCCATGAGAAATATAAAAAAAATTAGATGGGTCCTTGAAAGTCATCAAAGGCCCATGCTCGTCCTGCAAATTAAGGAAGAAGGGAACATAATCAAAGATATATGTAGGATACCTCTTCCTCCAAATATTTCAAGACCAATAAGGATAAATTCATATGTTCTTACTAAAATAAACACAAATTATCATGATTAACATGAGTGTATGAGGAAAGATAATGATCAATTCAAACATCATCCTTTGTAGGGAAATATCAAGAATCTTGAATATCTCAAGAAGTGAACTGAAATATTTGAAAATCCATAAGATGGAGGTCATGCACTTGTTATATTTTCCAAAACATCATTTTTATGTGTTATTAACTCAATATATTCAATTCATATGGCCTCATCAAAGGACATGTTTCCTTCCTGGGAGCCATGCACCAGCCTGACCATCTTGGGAGATGCACAAGTTTATATTATCCATTTAATTAAGGAAGAATATTCCACATATTCATGTGAAGAAGTTTTTGAAATTGATGACCATATTGTTCCAAATCCAACAACTATATCAATTTGGGCACAACATACTCTTCATGCAACATTTGATCTAGTTGAAGATCCAACAAATACATGGTGGACCAAATCACACTCTCAAAATGTTGCTCACACACTTACTACAATATAGCCATTGATGTCCCTCAACAATTACATGGTTATTGTAGAAATCCATATTGGGATGCTACCATGAAGGAGGAGCATCAATATCTAATGAAGAACCAACCTTGGGAACTAGATCCCCTACCTCTTGGTAGGAAACTTGCTCAGTGCAAATGGAATTGTCAATCAAAGTTTGCAGAAAATGGACTTGAGAATGATCAAGGATGAAGGCGACTTCCTAATTCTACTCAACATTATCCTCCTTTTTTTGGGTTGGGAAGGCACGGGATTTCCCACTATATTTTCCCTATTTTCTCACTTTAAGCACATTTTTTAATGTACTTAGGTACCTAACATGTATTCATATTGTGGGGAAAAAAGTATTTTTATAATACTCACCTACTTTAGGCTTAAGGGGGGTGTTGATGTACATGCACACTCATTGTTCTGTCTTTGATGTCTCTTTGAAAGAAAATAGTTATCTCTTTTTCTTATCTAGGGGACAATAGCACTCCAACTAGAGTTATTACCTTATTTGTAGGGTCAAGGGAACACTTGCATGGTTAACATAAATCCTCGATGGGAGGAAATTGGACAATTCAAGGTGATTACTCTTAAATTTAACTAGATTTTATTCTTTTGTGTGTAATTAAGCCTAAGCTTGGTTATTTATATCTGTAATCTCTCATCTCATTGATCGAATGCTTTTTCAATTCATTCATTGAACTATTATATTGAGCATTCAATTGATTAATGGAGACTACTTCGCTTAGACATTTGCTTGCATTATCTCTTGATGTATATGCAGTTGTATTGAAGTCCCATCTCTAATGGGATATCTTTGTTAGGTTACTAAATATTATGATACTCTAATACCATCTTATATTCTATGGATTTCTAATTGTATTATTGTTCCATTTAGGTTTTAGATCCATTGGATCAAAAAACCTATTAGTTTCTTGGAAGCAACCACTTCTTGATTAAATAAAAAATGAATTTTTCTATCCTTTTGTCCTTTTTCTTGAAAATAGGAATCCATATTTTTTAGTTGAGTATAAGCTCCTTACACATGGAAAGACAATTTGTTTTAGCCCCACCTCATACATAATAATTTCTTGTGTTTTTTTCTCCATGGTATTTTTCAACATATTAAAAAAAATAGTTAATGAGAGTGACTTCCTTGGAAGGAATTGCAATTAATTGCTTCAATGTTTTCTTATTCACTATGGGCACTTGATTGATGACTAATTTATAAATTTTAGTGTTGTATTATAGAGAGTTTATCACTTTCCATATCAACAATAATTATTTTGGAGCACCAAACAAAACGAGGTTTGATTTTCAAATCAACATATAAGTAGCTTGCAAAGAAGTTTATAATTACAAAAAATATCTTCAACGTCCTTCTTGATTTGGGGAAAGAGTTATTATAATTATTGAGATCCATATCATGGAAATCAATTTCTCTATTCATTATTCTTGGAATATCTTGAGGGGAATCTACATGCTCTTGTTGCCACTATTTAACTAAATTGAAGCCCAATTATAATTATTGTTGCTTCATTTTTTTCCTCTTATACCTTGTTGTTAAGCATGAGAAAATCCATGGACTATTGTTTTAAGGCTTGCAACCTTATGTAAACAAACCTTTGAAATGCACTAAACGTATATTGTATTTCAACAAAAAAATCCTTGAATGCAATAATACACAAAGGTTATAAGTCACTCGATTATCTAGAAAGGTTATTGTTCTTTTCCTTTGTGATAAGTCACTCAATTAGCTGGTTTGGGCTTAGGAACTAATAATTTTGTAGAACTTATCGGTTTAAAGCTTCTTCTTACATTATCTTTACATCATAACTACAAGCATTTGCAAACTTTTGGAGACTCACAGCTTGTAATCCATTGGGCTTCTGGTAAGTATAGAATTCAAAACATTCTGCTTGAGGAGATTTTACTTGAAGTTCACAGATTGGTAGACTTGTTCGAAAATGTGCATTTCATGCATATTTTTCGTGAAAGAAATACATTTGCAGATAAATTGGCTAAAGATGGATCTAATATTCTTACTGGATCTTGGCAGATATCAGAGCACCGGGCAGCTAATTGTTTCAACACTGTCATTTTTTTTAGTACAGGGTGCGAAAGCTGGAACTAAGTTGAAGATTTGGATGATGTTCCTGATTAAGGATCAAATTTTGATGTTTTTTTTTGAACTATTTGCATATTATGAGGTCTGTATTTTAAAATTGTATATTTTTCAGACAATATCGCTGGTGAAGAGTGTTGTTTATGCCTCTGTTTTGATCTGAACTAGTGTGTTTTGAGCATTGTTAAGGTTTATCCTTGTAAGAAAGTATCAGTTTTGTGCTGAAAATAGAATTTTGACAATAGACAATATTTTGATATTGATATATTTGCGGATTGTATATGATATACAAAATATATATATATATATGGTTTTTTTTTTCTGTAGAAAAAATATATATAGAAAGGTTATTATTCTTTTCCTTTCCTCCATCTCTCTAATCAATTCATGCACATTGGATGTATTACCCTACACAAAGGAAATCATTATTGAAGTTTTTGTCATTGGATACTTACATATTCCATATCATACGATTGTCTCCATAGTGATAACTACATTTAATTCTACATTAATTTTTTTCCTTTGGTGATTTTGTTACATAATATCCTTTCTTATTATTATTATAGTAAAATGCTTCTAATCTAGCTATTTGTTCCATTGGTTCACCTAAATGACCTAGCTCCATAGTTTCTAGGAAATAGCCTCCGTTATTTGAGAGATAAGATGTACTTTTAGTATGTACGTGATGGTCAGAAGCTTCTTCTCCTTCACATTTTGCATATGTTTTATTCTCCTCTTCCTTTTTCCTTTATTCCTCTCCCCTTAAAATCCGTTTAGCTTCAACTTTCTCCTCCATTTGCCTTCTTTATTTAGCTAACCTTTTTTTTCCTCTACCATTTTAGAATCCACTTTATCTTTAGCTTCACTTTCATTTATTCATTGTTTTCCTTGTTTTTTGGCTTTGGATTCTACCTTTAAATTTTTTTCTTATTTTTTCTTATTTAGCTACTACATCTACTCTATTTTAATTATTTACTTCGTTAACCTCTACTTCATACATTCTTTTCTTCCCATATTATTTTGCATTGATATATCCTACCAAAACCTATTCATATGAGGTTGTTCTTCTTCCCATTCCTTATGAGCATAGTTCCATGGATACGTAATGCATAATTCCATTGATACTTAACTTGCTTAGAATGATTATATATCAATTTCTTTGGATCAGGTCTCCTAAACCTTTGTTCTCCAAAATTAAACTCCAATATATCCTTAACCTCCATCCTAACATAAGTATAGTACAATTGCTTATATAATAAATTTCAATCTTTAATGGATAAGAAGGGAAAATCTTCCTTTGATCCTTAACAATGAAGCCTTTAACCCATGTTTCTTAATTTGATAGGCCTTTTACGATTACTAGCCTATCAAAAACATATTTTGGTAGAAGATGACAAGGTTTCATTTTCCCATAGCCTCTGATATGCGTATGCTCATCTTAATATACCAATATCCAATTGAATCCAGGGTATTTTTGGTGGTGCAATTTTTCCAAGTAGATACTTTGGTCCTTTTCCAAAAAACAAAATTTCCAATTGATCATGTTCTCTTTAAAATTCACCTATTTTTTACATAGATTATGCGTAGATGGATTAAATTTGGAAAAATTTACAAGATTTAGTAGTGAATTGTTCTTTTAAAGTGAATAATCACCTACATATATAAATATATGATTTTTTCAAACCCAAGTAGTCGCTTATAATACTATTCATAGATAGAGTATTTGAATAATTAAAAGATAACCTAATTGAACCTATTACTTGCATGGATTTCTCTAATAGTCTGGCGGATTCCCTACATAATAAGAATGTAAATAATGGAGCAATGAAATGATCAAATATCCTAGAATATTTACATTTGTATTTTTTATCCCATAGGTATTGACAATATAAGTCCATAATACTTTCAACTAGAGTATAATTCCACCTTATTCCAATGAAATTATTATCTACACAAATGATATCTATGAAATAAGAATCTGTGTAGAATTATAGAGGATCATCTTGAGTAATATCTTTGACTTTGGTTACTGAATCTAAAATTTTAATAGAAAGAATGGATCTTTGGTTGAAAAATGACCCTTTGCTGTTGTTCCATGAATNATATTTGAATTTCATATCTATTATCCATCATTTTCTCACTTACTTTGTATAATATTTGGCCTTATTAACTTCCACTACCTAATTAGGGGTCAATTCTACCTCTAGCCTTAAATATTTGTAGCATTATTCCAATCTCTTTTCCTAAAACTAATGAATGAAACTCCTTTCTTTGTTGAGTATATTTCTATTTTCCTAGTTGACATGGTCAATGATCCATTTGATCATCTTAGCATAGGGTAAAATATGGGTAGTATAATAGGTTTGGATACCACATTATGAAGTTGAGACCTCCAAATGTTGTCATATGCATATAAGTCAGAATTTCCTTCTTCTTGAAATCCAAATGGTAAGGAATACAACAAATATTCAAAATGTAGTATATATCCCCCCATTGATGGATTTGTTTCATTCCCACCAAACTAGAGGTGTTAGAGAAATTCATCTTATTCGGACATTGAAGCTCTACTACCTTAAAATTTCATTTTTTTATAGCATTTATTTGCTTCCTTTTGGTAGTTTTGTTCTTAAGAGAAATGACATTTGCACATGATCAATTATAATAATCCAAACATGAAGCAATATGAGAAATGTTATTGCGTGATTTTCCACACCTGATACATCATGCTTTGATGATCTGTCTGTGTCCCTATACATGCTATGTTTATCATATTTACTCATTATTACCCTGATGCTCCAGTGGAACCCCAAAAAAACATTTTGTATATATACACAGGTCACAAGTATACAACCCACATATACACAGCTTGCACTAGTTTCACCCACATACATCAAGAATTATGCTCAAAAAAAGAAAAATATTTAGAGTTTTCCCCATCAAGTAACGAATGACTTGATCCTTGGCCTTCCACATGTTGGAAAACACTCAAATTTGACCCTCCACTTCCCATTAAGGGGCTATATATTGAGATACTATGAAGCATTAGAGGAGGATAATTTTCGAGAGCAAAGATACTATAGGGGAATCATGCCCCATTCTCATATTCTTGAGTGTGGATCCCTTTGTCCTTGAAGCAGCCATCAGTGCTCGTTCCCAAGATTTCCTTTGTCTTTGTGAGCTGTCCTTTATGGAGGATTGAAGTGGTGGAGGCCTAGGTGGAGGGAATCAATTTCTTGATTTTCACGAGGTGCCAACAAAGGTTGTCATTTGTATCTCTATTTACATTAATAGAAATATCCATTTCTCGTCCATTACATGTGTAATTATGAATATTTGTATCCATGGATATAGTTACTTTACTTATATGTTAGAATTAAATATGCTAGATTAGACTCTAACACTTTACATAAATCATGCTTGTATATTTCTTTCTTGTTGAGGATGAAGTGTAGGTAAAATTTTGATTGAAAGCTCAATGTGGATCTTCTTCGAATGTCCAGAATAAGGTACGGTTCTCATCCCTTATTGTTAGCTTCATTTATATCTCTATCATGTTTTGAAATGGATCGATTTATGGTGTCATACTATCTGTTGTGGTCCACCCCAATCCATAGGAACTTTTCTTCGCAAAACAATTGGTGACTCTGTTGGGGATTTCCTTTTTGCTGGGGTTTGGGTGCATGATTTTCTTAACTTGCTCTCTGCTTCTCTACATTTATGTGTCGCATTCAGTAGTGTGTTAATTCATTGGTAGTCCCTTAAAGTAATTTGGGTCTTTGCTTACTTTTTACCACTTATCCCTTTGTATATGTGGGTCATATAACTTACAGTCACGCATATATGTGGGCTACATTACATACAGCCACATACATACAATGGTGTTCTATGAACAGTCATGTACATATCTTTATTTGATTGGTATTTTGATGTGTGGAGGTTCTTGGTGGGTTGTGAGTGTTGTTGATTCTTCATGGGTAACTGTGTTTCCTGTTGACTGCTTTTGTTGTGGCCAGAGACTGATTTTTCATTAATTTTCTTTGAAATTTGTTCTTGTCATTTACCTCCTTTTTGTTTTATTATTAGCACATTATCCTTCTTAGTCTAATTGTCTTTCTTCACTTGTCTTTGATTCTTGATGCAAGGTATGATAGTTTGTAGGGTCTTTTTATTTCCATTTCATTGCATTTACAGTGAAAATACAAAAGTATTTTTATCTTTGCATGTTTATTGCATTGTGCATATGCATTGAATTGGTACTTGCATTAGGTTTTCTTAGATGAAAATAGTGTTCAGTATTTCATATAGGAATGGTTGCACTGGTATTTGAAGAAGAAATGTATGCATTACATGTAGTGGCATATCATTTTTCATGATTAAAAACAAAGTTGCACTTGGCATTGTTTTTTAGGTGTGCATATTTATTTCATTGTTGAGTTGTAACATAATTAGTTGCACGTTCATTACCCTTGAGTAATCATAGCCATTAAAATTAATGCTTAAATTAAAATTGATTACACTTATTTGATAGAGGTGCATCAACAATATTAGGTTGTAGAGTTTTGGAATAGGGTGTCGTGAGTACATCTTTCCAAGACTATGAAACAAAACTATTAGGTGTATGTCCAAGTGAGAAGTGAAATACTTGGTATAATTAGTGTTCTCAGGAGGATCCTCTTACACAGGATTTAAGCACGAGGAAACATACACATTAGTGGTGGGGATATACCCTTGCCAATTTCTGTTGAGCGCCAGAGATATTTCCAGGATCTTATTCGTATCCAAAGGATTTTGAGGTACCTTTGGTGCTTTGAAGCTTCAGCCTTCGTTACCCTTCTCATATGGTAAATATCACATGCAAATATCCTCCTGAGAATTGTTTATATTTGGGTGACCTTATTTTCCTTGCCTAGGTAATGCAGAGGGTACTTGCATAGGTTATTTTTTGAGTGTCTTGGCCAAGTAGGGGTCATACAGCACAGTCGCTATATGTGTTGAAGCTGAGGGCCACTATAATTGGTTACACCCCTCCACTTGTACTGTATGAGTGACATGTACTTTTATCGGAATCATATGTAAACACTCCACTTACCCATTAGGTTCCCATGGGTTCAAGTGGGAATTAATTATATCTGGGGATTAATTAAATAATAATAAAATAGCCTAGTGAAAAATTATAAAAATTCATATGAGGAAAATTTGTCCACTTATGGATTGGGATTATAGTTAGGTGTGAAATGGTACCAAGGGGTGTTATTATTTCTTATTAAGCGTTCAAAATGTTAAAGAGGCACTCAGGTCAAGTTTGGACCAAATCTGGCCCATTTCCATAAAACAAGGAAATTCCATGATTTAAGGGAAGTCGTTGGAATTCTACATTGGGACTTAGATCTAACCTACCTTGAGGTGTTTATGAGTTTTAATTATGAATATTAAGTAAAATAGGTCAAAATCATCTTTGTGAGTTGTATTTGTTCCAAGGGGGGTGCACTTGTAGAGGTTCACTGAAGAAATTGTCAAACCCAAACATCTTTGACTAGATCTCTTCAAAAGAATTGGAAGTGGTTGATATTTTGGGAGAACATGGTTTATTATTTCCCATGGTTTTTGAGGTCCTATAAGTATTTATAAATAGCATCTATCACACTCCCAAAGGAAGGATAATTTTTATATTGAAAATATTATGAGTTTGCTTGAAGCAAATTCTACAGCTTGGGAGATGTGCCCCTTGCTATCCATGAGGGAGATGGGCCCCTCATATTTCTATTGAGGAGTGGATTACTCAGATACATTCACTATGTTTTCTTCATATTTTGACATTACTGGTACCTGGTGTGTTGTGTTGCTAGAAAATCATATGTCATATTGGTTGATGTCAGGATTTCTATGTAATTTTGGGTGTTCTAGTGAAGAAATATTGTTGTAGAATGGCCATTGCGATCCATTGGATAAAGAAAATTTTATATGGTGTATTTTGAACTTTGACAAAAATATAATAATAAATCTTGAGTTATGGTTCTGATTTTATGTGTCTT
This sequence comes from Pseudotsuga menziesii, assembly GCA_001517045.1. NCBI lineage: Eukaryota > Viridiplantae > Streptophyta > Pinopsida > Pinales > Pinaceae > Pseudotsuga > Pseudotsuga menziesii. The sequence continues at coordinate 698,564 of LPNX010380595.1, forward strand.
TATGCATCATTGAAAATTGCTTATGCTCTTTGTGGGGTTAAATCTAACTAGTTTTCACTTTCGAATTGGAAAACTAACTTCTAGGTGTCCAAATGAATATTTGAAGGTATCGACAGGTATATAAGACAAAATTTTAACATATCATACCCTCCTTCCATAAAATAGTGAGCATTAAGGGTGGTTTTGGGAGACTTGAAGATCCCCTTCCTACTCAGTCCCAATCTAGTAATTTCCATTTTCAGAGATTTTATTTCACAAATCAACCTATGAATTTTTCTAAAGAATCTCATATAGTATACCTTGTGATACCATATACTAGATACCTTCCCTAAAACCCATCCTTAAGTCCCAAATCCTTCTACCTACCTGGAAGCCAAATTTTAGTGTTTTTCTTGCCTCTTTAAGCTAGTGTGCCTATTCCCTTAGAAATTTTGGCTTAGGTACATTAAAATGGGAGTCTCATGCCTCTATTAGGAGAGAAATACCTGATATATTTGGGATCTCACTTATCCTGCCTCTTGGCTTGTTTGAATCTGACTTATCTTTACTTAGGGGTGTGCTCTTTGTGTGCTAGTTGGCTTTAGGAATCATAAATAGTTGAGTATTTTTTGAATTTGTGGAGTCGTTGTGGATTGATTTACAAAAATACTTTGATATAAAAATTTATCATTACTTTTTCCTTGTGAACCTCCTCCTTCCCCTCAGAAGAGGACCAGGCGTTCTAGGAAACCTTTTACACATTGTGATTCACACACAGTTCTCGTCATGAGTACTACATCCGAGAACATGGATTTCCCTCCATCCCCATCATCTAGAATGGAGAGAGGATAATTTTAAGTTCCTCCTCCTACTACCATATGGATACCCAAGACTCTGGTTTACGTTGACACTCATGGGTTGTTACTTACCATACTACACAACCCTAGTTGTCATATTTTATAGTTGTCCATCAAAGGTTTGCCTTAAGAAGATCGAGTGTCAAGACTCAACACATTCCCTCTAGCACATGTCCTTTTATGATCAGCATGTCAGACATCACTACTGCTATCCTGTCACCTTCTATCAATCCTAATGCATACCCTGGTGTTGGACTTGGAGGCACCACATCCCCTTACCTTGCCGATAGATTCAGGAGTGATCATATTCCACCCTCTACTCCATTTGTGGGATGATTTTCACTCCCTTCATCCGGTCTTAATAGCATTGTTCACTATTACGGTGGTGACCATGGATTTGTGAGCATTAGGGATACAACATACATTCCATCTTATGTCCCATTATCCACCGCACTCACTCCTTCAAATTCCTTGCTTATCTCAAACCCTCCTTATATCCCACACGGTCCCTTAGGAAGTGGTGCTTCATTTAACTATGTTGTCCCCTCGTCAGTTTGTACAGTTTTGTATGGAGGCTACGTATCTCCTTATGTGTCTGGGGGTCAACTAGTGTATAAATCCTATAATTATGGTTATATGGTGCCTCCTTCTCATGGTATACCAAATTATTAGATTCTTGTGCATCCTTATATGGGTCATATGGAATGTGGTTACTATCTGATTGGTCAAGGCCACGACATTTACCACAATCAACCCTATGTGAACCAACCTTTTCAGGGAGCATGGAACCATATGGAATAGCCTAAGCTCCCTTTCTTGGATGCCTTAAATTTTCTTGACCTTTTGAAGTTGTCAAATGATCCGGTATCTCATGATCCAATGTAGCCAGTTGTTCCTGCCAAACTTCCTTCGATTATTCTGAAGTTTGAATGTAAGAATGGTGAGGACCCTAGAGAGAATGTGGGTACTTTAAACTTCTGGTCCTATTCAAACTCACTGAACCATGACTATGTTCATTTACGACCGTTTCAATCCACCCTCAAGGGTATTTCCATGAAAAGGTATATAGAGTTTCCTAGGGGTACATATCGAATGTTTAATGACTTATCCATGACCTTTCTTAACCAATTTCATCTACCAGTATGCTATGATGCTAGCATGAAACTCTTGTCAAAATTTTGGCAAGATAAAGCCACGCATATCTCTGACCATATTCAAGAGTGGCACAAATGAAAGAGGTTGATTAAGGCCAACATTCCACCTAATTTTTTATTGCAATGGTTCCTCAAATATTTATTTCCATATATCATGAAGGATGTCTCAACGTCTGGAGTGACTATTTAGGAGCAGGCTATATTTAGGGACCAGTAGTTGGATTTGATTTATGCTAAGTGTTGATCCTAGATTTGTTACCATTTTTGGCAGATAAATTACTCATTTAAAAACATATTTTATTATCTTTTGTATGTTTTATGTCACGTAGATCATTATTCAACCTCAAGTATGAGTGTTTTTAATATTTATATAAAATTATTTTATTATTGTCGTTTTTATGGTTTTATTAATTAAAAATAACATTATTAAAATGCATTTGATGTATTAATTGGTTTGTATAATTGTTTGCAGGTTTTATAATCTTTTTGGGCTAAGTTAATAAGCAAAATGCATTCAGCCTACTTTTCACACAGCATGTCTAGCTCGACGTCCTGCTCGTCATTCAACCCGTTGCGTGAAACTCACTAGCAATTTGCCAAATGTTGAAATGTGTTGTTGCAGACTCTAGTCCTGAAGTTTGCTAGCAGATAGACACTTTGTTCATCCTAGATCAATTCCCAGTGTATCCATCTCACGGGACAGCCTTCCGTTCAGCATTCTGTCCAAATCACCCATCAGACTGCGCACTGCTAGGAATTAACTCCAGGCATTTAAAACGTGAAGCAGCTGCAAACTTTTTGTTATCCACGCGTCTGGTAATGAAGTTGTGTTCTAGATTGTTCACCAACCTACAATCTCCTTTACTCACCACCACATCAACCATCCATGTGTTGGACTGATTGCATTCAAACCACGATCTAGAATATGCGCCACTATGCTCTCCTCTATTCACCATTAGTCACCTGCTGCGCTCAGGAAGGAACTAGTGCACCACCTCTACAGATCGTTCACGCTGAAGAGAAGCATGTGCGCCACCTTTGAAGATTGTTCGTGCTGAAGAAGGAAGATTCCTACGTGTTGGCTTGTAAACAATTAAACGCTTTAAATATCGGCTAAATTTAGAGAGCAGTCGACCTCTAAAGGGTCAACTTGCTCATCCCTATAAAATATTATATAAAGCAGCCTCTATGAGAGAGCTGAAGTTAGCTAGAAAATTAGTCAGTTAGCAGAGTTAGGAGAAGAGTTCTTGTTGTAATTTACTCTCGAACTTTGTATTTTTATTCCACCATCTAAATAAAGAGTTGTATGCATTGCTATTGAATATTCAAGTTTGAGTAGAAGTTAGCCAAGAATCACCCCTGATTGCTTAGAGGCCCCCTCATCAACCAGAGGTTCATTTTCTTTTTTTAGCTTAGTTTCTTTTCTGATTTAGATAGTCTAGTTTAATTTCTAGTTTGTTTCCAGTAGATTATAGTAAACGTTATTCTATTTGTTTTCTGTAATACATTAACTTAGTTTTATTTTGAAGTTAATTAGTTAGATGCGCGCATAGCTTGCTTCCAGTTATTTTCTTTTAGTCATTTTGTTTCCAGTTATTTCATTTCTAGCATTACTTTCAGTCTTTGTTTTCAAGAATATAGAATAAGTTGCTTTCATGAATTTAGAATATATTCAATTCTGTTATTTCCTTTCCTGTTTTGAATTTATGCAAGTTAATTTCTAGTTTATTTATTAGTTTAATATGCAATGGTTCCTTTTGTTCATGAATTAGTTTAAGGTTAATTTGTTGTTAAATAGGTTTATTTACTGCTCCGATGCATTAGAATTACATCTGCGTGGATTCAGTTGAAGATTAGTTCATTTAGGTTAGTTTTTACCCTTTTAACTGTGCAGCGTGTCATTTCGACATCCTATTCAGTCTGTTATTCAGCCACCCTTTGCAAAACCACAGTTCAGTCTGTCATTCAACCCTTAGTTCTATTTTTAGTGTTTTTTATGTGTTTTAATATTGTTTTGAGTTTTGTTTTGTGAATGTTTGAATTATGCTTTGTCTGTAATAGTTAAATAATAGTTTTATTCAACATTTAAGTTAAAGTTTAATTGTTTTAAATTATTTATTAAAGTTTTATCATTTTCCTTACTTCTTTTACTTTGAATGTAGTTTAAGTTATTCTTAAGTTTTGTTTCTGATTTTGTTTTATTGTTGTATGGTTTTGTGTCTATTCCTTTTGAATTGATTTATTTGTTTGCATGTGAGATTTAGTGTTTTCCTTAGTATGTTTTTAGGTTGTCTTTTTTATGTTTTGTTATTATTGAAAGAACTTGTAGGATAGAACCTAAAGATATTCCTTTTATTAAGTTTTCTACTTGCTTCTTTTTAAGTTTTGTTTACTTTGTTTTGTTTATTAAGTTTTCTAGTTGCGTATAAGTTAAGTCTTCCATGCACTTTAGTTTTCCATTTGAATAAGTAAGTTGTTGATTATATCTTTTTCAATCCAAAGTTATAAGATAGATTAATAATTGTTTATTTAATCTTTTATCTCAGTTTAATTACTCTAATAATTGCATTTTTAGGAGTTTGACTCAGTTTTTCATTTTGAAAGATCTTTCGATCTTTTGTTTGTTAAAATATTTACACGACACTCTCTACCTTCGCATATATTTTGTGTCAACTCTAAGCTTACCAACACCGGTTGATAATTAAATAATAGGTGGATTAATTTAGACATTTTAACACCCAACACTCAGCCTAGGATTATTTATGATATTATCACCAGGGAATCATGATCGAACTTTGAACCGAAGTTCAAACCTGGGCTACAAGACGATAACATTGTTGGCTCCACGAGTACCAAATTCATAGACCATGTTACAAATGAAATGAGAAATTTGTCTATTAACCAGTATGCAACCAAACAATCTATGACCTCATAAACTCCCACCTAGTCAAAGGATGTACTTTCGGTGCATTCCTCAGACCAAAAGGGTAACCAGCAACCCAAAAGAAATAGAAGAAAAGGAAGAAATAAAACGGGGTGGGAATAGGAAGGAGAATAAAAATAATAAAAATAATGTAGAGAATGTTGGGGGTACAATAAACCTAAACAAAAATTCAAATTCCCTTGCAAGATCTGTGGGGGAGACCATCTCAAATACTTGTTCCCTCATATTGAAGATTCATTGAAGTTCATTGCATAGAGCCCAGTTATGTTGACCAACTCTTTACCTCAAAACCAAAATATGTCTTCGAGGATTGTGGACACCGGAAGTAGTTATGGTGGCCATCAAAACCCACCAAACACATAAGGTGGCCATGGTTATATCAACATGATTTCAGCATCTAATGTTGTGACTCACTCACGAGACTATGGTTTGTCACAACCCAACATGGGTAAGGATCCTACACCTCTTGAAATTCCTTTGCAGATTGATAAGACTAAATTTATGCATCATATACCTAAGGGAGTCCTAAAGCGCTCATGGAAAAATCCTAATGCCCGATGTTCCCAACATTATTCCATTGTCAAGGATTTGGGCTAGACTCCTTGTGCGATGTTAGCTCTTGAATTCATTCAGAGTTGTCCTTTGCAGAGGAGATAATTTATGTCTTCTCTTGGGGTGGTTGATCCTAATGGTTCCACAGTAGTTAGATATGAAACTCACTAGGTACATCCTCACTTTCCTTACCATGTGGCTTTCCTAGTCCATGTGGAGTATCTAAATAACACAATTAAACGTATAGTTGTTGATGAAGGCACTGTGACCTCTGTGATGCCTCTAACTTATTGGAAAGGCCTTGGCTCACCCATGTTATCCAAATCTACGACTATGCGGACCACATTTGATGGATGTTCATTTAGGCCGCATGGAAAAATTCCTTCCCTTCAAATCCAATTTGGGGGGAAGACCGTGTTGGTCAAAGTTGAGGTGGTTGATACATCCCTTGATTATAATCTTTTACTATGCCAGAATTGGATTTATGCTATGAAAGCGATCATATTGTCTATATTTCAAGTCGTGTGCTTCCTTTTTTAGGATTGAATTATGAAAATCGATCAGATGTCGTTCGATAATTCTGGTTCGTCTGTACTGTTGGGATCTACTATCCTAACCATTGATAATTCTTAGCTGAAAACTAATAATATTGGCATCAAAATGTATTTTTCATTGATGGGAACTTTCAATATTTCATCACCAATCCTAACTATTAGTTCTACTCCTGGTAGTGACTCATCATAGTTGATTTCAATCCCATTTCGCACTATGTATTTGGATGACCCTTGGACTCTTCCTTCTCTAAGAACTTCGGATGAAGAATATAAACCTACCAGGATGGATATGTCAGTGTCTATATCACAGGTCGCTTATCAAGCTATTCTTAATCCTCTAATGGACCATGGTCCTTCCTCTTAGTGGACAGTAAAGGAGGATCTCCTTGCACTTCCTTCTTCGATGGTTGTGTCATCATGCTCCCATGATTTCCTTGATGAGATTTTTCCTTCCGATGAAGTGATTCTCGAGGCCATGACTGGTCCAGAATACCCTTGGTAGGAGATGCACCATCGATCTTACTTCCTCCCGGAGCTTGAACTAATTGAGCATTATGACTTTAGGATGACCTTGAGCGAGAATCTTGGTTACCCCTTGGTACCATTAGGAACTCATGGTATATATGCCGAAGGGAACATGGTGAATTTATCACCTACCATTCCTATCATCATTTCTTGTATTCCTGTTAAAATTGAGAATGTTTACGTCGATGGAGATCGCTCTCCTGATGAAATCAAGACATACACCGAGATTTTTAAATAATTTAGTGACGTATTTGATTGGTTGTATAACGAGAAACCAGGAATTGACCCTCGCATTGTTGAACATGAGATCAAAATGTATCCCAATGCTAAACCAGTTCGACAACATTTACGTGTGATGAACCCTCATAAAGAAACTGCCAGTAAGGCTCAAATAGAAAATTGACTCAAAGCTATCTTTATTTATCCATTCCCCTTAACTGAATGGGTATCCAATCCCATTCCATTAGATAAGGAACATGGGACTATCCACGTATGCATAGACTTTAGAGACCTGAATAAAGCTTGTCCAAAAAAAAAATTTCCCACATCATTCATTGATAAGATTTTGGATGAGTGTGTAGAGAGTGAGGTATTCTGATTTATGGATGGTTTTTCAGGGTATAACCAAATCCAAATCAAACCTGAGGACCAATATAATATTGCATTCATTTGTCCTTGGGGTACCTTTGCATACCAGAAAATGCCTTTTGGTCTTAAAAACATCGGAGCTACTTTTTAGTGGGCCATGACCTTTTCTTTCCATGACCTTAAAGTATTTTTGTGGATTATCTTGACGATTTAACTACTCACTCTCATTTGAGGGTGGATCACCCAGATCATTTGCACTTGGTTTTTGAAAGATGTCGTCGTTATCAAATTCAGTTAAACCCCCAGAAGTGCATCTTTTGTGTAAAAGTTGGTCATTTATTAGGGTTTATCGTATCTAAGGAGGGGATTAGGTTCAATCCTCTACAGGTTGAGGCAATATTACGATTGTCTCCCCCGCACATGATTAGACATCTTCAAATTCCCCAAGGAATGGGTAATTTCTTATGGATATTTGTTGTCAATTTTTCCAATTTGACCAAGGGTTTCATGTTCTTGTTGAAGAAGGATACTCCATTCATATGGGATGAGAAAGCCCATAAGTCCTTTGATTTCCTTAAGAAATCCTTGGCATGGCCCTTGTGCTCAGTACACTTGACTACATCTATGATTTCCTATTATATGTGGTCGTCTCTCAAGAGACGATTGGGATGGTTCTAGTTCAAGAGGATGATGAGCTCCAGGAGCACATTATCTGCTATCTTAGCTAAAATCTCATTGATATTAAAATTCAATAAAGTCACGTCGAGAAGTTGGCCTTTGCTACTGTTCATGCAATCTAGCAATTGGGACATTATATCTTGCTTCACCAAACTACGATTGTATCTCATATCAATCCATTTCAAATTTTCTTGACTAGATGAATAACACGGGTAAATACACTAAATGGATTGTTATTTTGCAAGAATTTGACGTCCAGTTTGTTTTGGAAAAATCAAAGAAGTCATTAGTCTTTGCTGAACTCATTTCATATCTCCTTAGTTTGGATGAAAATAATATCCATTATCACGTCCCCATCCCTCAACCGGCGAAGACGACGCGACAACACCAACACGACGGGAAAACAACCCCCATGAACATAAACAAACATCAATGGTGGAATTAAAATTTACAAGCATACATAGATGCAGGATGAATCAACATTCAGCGAAAGCGACACACATACATTTCAGCATTAATCATGTTCATCCTAATTCATTTGAAATTAATATAATTGCAGAGATGAAACAAGCAGGATTACTTATCTTTCAATGAAGAACACAATCCGCAACCAGCTACGTTGTTGCAACGTTCCACCCAACCATAGGCCAGCTTGCTCATTAATTTATCAGCAATGCTACCACCCCCGAGCTGGGCATGATTCCTCAAGGACTAAGGGGCAATACAGGATTACACCTAGCCAAGGGACCAAATCAGTCAAACCATCAAAGCTAGGTTTATCAGGCCATCAACCGATCAGCCAAGCCAGCACAATCTGAAGACCAACCACTGCTTACACGTAGCCAAATGATCCCTTCACAGCCCTGTGAAGAAGATAAATACAATCCAACAGGTGACAGTCCCAACCAACAGGTGAAACACAGCACAGGCCCACAAGGCAACTCAGAGTTGTTCTTGGACTTATCGTGGCCAAAACAACTCAGCTGCGACCCAAACCAGGGTACTTCAGCAGCCACAAACACACAATGAGTGATAGCAGCAATCCACAGTCCCAGAACAGGGAAATTCAGCCAACAGGTTGGAATCAACAACCCACATCACACACAATTCCTCCAGGTAATGACTGGGCAACTTACATAGTCCCAAACAAAGGAGAAACCAACTCCCAGTGTGGACAGAGGGAAACTCAACCAACGGATTAGAAATCCACAGTGGCCCAAAACGAATTTGAGCACCACAGCCAACAAAATGCAGGGAAGACAACAGTCCCAAAATGTAATCAGTGAGCACGGCTCACGGCATGGAAAAACGACTCCAACGGTCTGTGAGTGAGGGAACTTGCACCAGACCACAAAACACAGGAAAACATACCTGATTTCGCTCTGTGGAAAACGTGAATGTCCATCGATAAGCAGCTCCCTTCCTGGTCGCGTGAGAAGGTAAGGCCATGAGAGAACAACTCGCTGGTCTCTGCACGAGTGGAAAGAACGCCACAACAGGCCAACGAATCCACGCGAGAGTGAGCAGTAGACGGGATTCCTGCGTGAGGATGAACAGACAGTTGTGAGGCACCAACCGACCATGGGAGAATGGAGTCGTGGGAGAGTGGAGTGAAGGCAGTCGTGGGTGGAGTGGGTGTGTGGGAAAAGGACTGACAGTCCTGCCACCCCACTCCCAAAAGCAATAACTGCCTCAACCACCAGCCATAACTGCCCCCGACAACAAAACCAAGTCATTGAATAGGTTGGTAAAACAAGAAAGGTGGCAAAACAAACAAGGTGGAAACACATGGGTTTTTCCCCCATAAACCAAGGTTTGACATCCCCCACCCCCTATCCTTTGGAACCATGCCCTTTTCATTCAACGTTGCACTGCCATAGCTGGTTGTGGTTCATTTTATTTGATGTGCGTGTTTACATGATGCCGAATTATAATGTGCCGGATAGCACAACATACCATCGGCAACTATCCCTATTGCCGAAACATTCACAAACAAATCGATGGTGGGGATTTTTCCTTGAGCTCCTCACCATGATTAATTACATTATATACATCATGCAAATGGGGTCAAAACCGGGGACATTACATCCATGAGGATTCATTTGTGAATGAACATTTCTTCCTCATTTCGATAACAGAACCTTGGTATAGTGATATCATCATCTTTCTTCAGACTTTGAACGTTCCCCCTCACCTCTCGAGAGATGAAGGATGACTCTTAAGCCATAATTATAAGAATTACCTTATTATCGGTGACACTTTGTATCGTCGTGGGGTGGATTCCATTTTGCATCATTTTTTTACTCATGACGAGGTTGAGACTATGTTGAATGATTTCCATGGTGGGGCATGTTTTGGTCATTTATCTAGGCTTGCTACAACCCAAAAAATCCTTATAGCTGGTTATTATCGGTCATCGATACTTAAAGATTATGTTAATGCGGTCAAGTGGTGCCACCCTTTCTAGGTGTTTGCATGAAATATGTTCTTGCATATTGCCCCATTACATCCTATTATCACTGTCGGTCCCTTCACTAAGTGGGGGTTGGGCTTTATCTACTGCAACCCAACTTCAGTTGGGAGGCATCATCACATTGTAGTGGTCGTGGACTATTTCACTAAATGGGCAGATTCTATGCTCATTTTGTGGTGAGATGATTGCTCATTTCATATTCAACCATATTATCACTTGGTTTGGGATCCTGAAGGAGCTTGTCACTGACCATGGTAGGCACTTTCAAAACAAGATGATGGAGGAATTAGCCTTGAAACTAGGGTATAAGAAAGAACACTCTTTGTCTTACTACCCTCAAGCAAATGGCCAAGTTGAAGATGTTAATAAGTCCCTTAATTCCATCATACAAAGAACCATCACTCAAAGAAAAACCAACTGGCACATTATTCTTTACCCTGCTTTGTGTACTTATCAAACTGCAATCAAGACTGCCATCATATTTTCTCCATATACTAGTGCATGGGGTGGAGTCGGTTTAAACTGGTTGAATGTGAAATTCCTTCTTTGAATCTAGCCATAGAGTTTTTTTCTAACACTTGTAAATTAGAAGAGCATTGGTCCACTTAGAGCACCTTGATGAGCAGCGTCAAGATGTTGTAATGGATCTAGAGATAATAACCATTGTGTGAAGGCTCAGTATGATAAGTATGTCCGTCCCCATATATTTAGTGAAGGTGAATTGGTCCTCTTGTATGACCAAGCTAATGAAACATTAGGGGTGGGGAATTTTAACACCATGTGTGATGGGCCTTACATGGTGAAACGTGCCCTAGAGAAAGGATCCTATGAGATAGAGGATTATGAATGGAATGCCTTATAGGAGCCTAAAAATGGGCTCTATCTTAAGAAATACTATGCTTAATCTTCAGTCGAGGCTAACATCTTGTATATTATTGTATAGTTTGCATAGTTTGTTTTGGTTCCCCTGTAGTGCTATCAGTTTTTTTACATGCTTCCTATTAGGTGGCAGATGTCGACAAAATATTCAGTATACTTAGGATTCGTTGATGGTTTCGGTCGCCATACCCAGAACCTAGATTTGGTTGCTTGGGTTATCTATGCACCAGAGGTTCATTTGGTGTCTTCAGAAGGTGTGTGTCTCTGGCCATCATCAAATAATTTTTTAAGTATAGTGTCATTATTGAACTATTATGTGATGACATTTCCAATGGTATTCGATCTCTTGAATTCCACCTTGACTCACATTTATTTGTGTCACAGTTAAATGGCTTGTACCATGTCAAGGATCCCACATTGTTACGAAGGTTCTTATAGTTAATATTGTTGGAACAAAAAATTGATTACATCACATACATTCATATACCTAGACTTTATAACCATGTTGATGATTCATATGCAAATTACATTTTAGATTGGCACTTGTCACATCAATGAAGAATTACATACATTAAAATTCATTCACATTCAAACACGTGTAAATATATCAAATTGATCACTATAATCCTTTATTTCTGAATAGAGTTCAAAAACGGTCATAGACAAAACGTCATAATACAAAATAGATTTTTAAGCCACCAAAATAAACACGCCCGATACAAAATGTCTATATAGGCGTCTATACATGTGGTCCTATGTGATGATCATGATAACAAACAATTTCATTGGCCAACTGCTTGAAAAACCTAACCAACAGATAGGGTACCCCTACCACGTGTCTCTACATATCCTCGAGAAATTCCTTGGCTTGCCCCATGGGTATCATGTGCGGTAGTTGGGAGATTTTTACATGTATGTTTTGTAGCATCTTCTCAGCATCTGCGTTGATCATCTCATAACCTCATCCCCTCCGAAAATGTTGGGGGAAACCATCCATTCATCACATACCTACATATGAAAACATAAACTTAATGTCGGTACTTGATACCACAAAAAACATGTTTTTGATTTCCATATATATCAAAAATAAAAAATAAAAAAATAACTCAAACCACAATCGGGACCTCACCTCTATATCACTGTATGTGGACCCTAGTGGTAGTGGCATGTCTGGGTCTCCACAAAATTCGATCCCTACATAGGGATATTAATCTATGGCGATGATATGTCGTCACCACCAGTGGACGAAATCAGGTGGGAAAGGAGTGGGTGCCCTACCTCCCCTTAACCTCTACATCACCTTCACCTAGCATGCCTAGGATGGATCCCATAGACTATGAGGAGGGGCCTCAACTCTAGGGTTAATACTTAGTACCCTCTTAAAGAATAAAGTGCTCACTATGGTGGCATAACCAAATTTCTGTATCTTACCCAGCTTGCAGTTATTCAACTGTTGTTTCATGGTGCTCAATAGTGTTTTGCTCCAGTCATACACCATAGGCATCATGCACTCTACCAAGTAGAACATGAGAGGTCGTGAAACTTAATGAAATGATTCCAACACTACTATTCTTGACAATACCAAAACTATCACTTTGAGACTAAGACTTTGGATAATCTTCAATGGGACTTTTCTTCTGATCTTTTCCTTGTTTGAAATACACTATACCGCTATTTATTCCATAATAGCAAGTCCCCCACCTACTCCACGATCCCATAGGTTTACTACATTGCCTTGGTGGTATAGTCTTGTGATGAAGTAGATATCATCTACCTCTAGTCTCAATGGCATACCATCCAACATAAAGGCCTTTGTGTCTGGATCCTAGTAATATACGAACATTTGAAGGAGTCTTGGTTGGGCCCTCCAACCCCCAAGGTTCCAAAATTTATACAAACCACACCTTCATAAGTGTTTTTGAGCATTCATGTCACCAAGAACTTCCCTGTTAATGTCTTCATGCTTAGTTTCTCTCCATTCCAAAACCATCTTGCCAAGAAAAACCAAAATTTTCACCATAGATTTGGACATCCACAGCCTTGTACATGACTGTTTCTTATGATAGGTGTGTATGTACATGGGAAGGCTTTGATTTTCCTGTGTACATCCAGCCCTATACACATCCCAATGAATTGTGACCCGCGTGAGCATGGATGCTCATATTTAGGAGCTCCATACTTGAAAAGTCACCGTAAAAACTAAAAATTAATACACTGAATGAATGAGGAATGTGACTATGAATTACCTAGTCCTGACAGTTGTGTATTTCGTGTCCCGTAGCCCCTAGAATTTTCATTTGAAGCTTCAAAGTCCAACTAGATCCAAATGAATTATTTTGGGTAAAGAACCAAATGGTATGGTAAAAATTTCAATTTTTACTATTTATTAAAAAATTTACCCACTTTTCCTATAGTTTGGATTTCTTATTAACTATTTCCATCTATTTAGCCTAATATTTTTGTGTAGGAACTACTTTTTCTGCACTTTCACTGATACTTTGACTCGTTCATGCCCATGATATGTAGAATATTAAACTTACATATATGATAGGACCACTTTTCCACATGCACGTTGCATTATCCTATGACTATGTCACCTTAACCATAGGTACGAACCCACTTCGTGATGTCACAGAACCATCATACTGCTACTAGAAGTGGAATTACGTAAGTGGTAGATATTTCCTACTCATGGGTGCCCTAGTTAGATCTCACTTTGTCATTTGATACCCATGTTGAACACCCTCCCTTAGGTCTAGGATTCCCTTGTAGCATCACCATGCCTTTAATCAAGAACCTCATATTCTTTATTGAACTTTATGTTGGAAATTTCCCACAGGGACTCCCATTTTATATCAAGTTGTAATTACATTGCATGTGTCCGCTTACCATATTGAAATTTACGTAGGCTCCCTACTTCAGTTTTATCATTCATATAGTCTAAGCTTGTCTCAATCCTATCCAAGCATAGACTTTTATATATCTTTTTCACCTTAATTATCCCATACCTAGAGGAAACATCCCCCCGAGTGTCCTTATCCTGCATGTGCTTCCTTGCATTAAAAATAGGTATGTGTTGGACTCAGGATTGTCATTAGACCAAAACCCATAGGTGTTATTCTCCGCCATAATCACCAAATTTAGGATCTCGGGAGGTGATTAGTCCATGTCACAAAACTCACGGGGAGCGTTGAACTCAATGTCAAACAATATCCCATCCAACATGAGTCGGGTGAGTTTTGAACCCTTGACCTGTTGCTCTAATACCATTTGTTGGGCTCACGGTTGTCGTTAGACCAAAACCCGCAAGTGTTAATCTCCACCACAATCACCAAAGTTAGGATCTTGGGAGGTGATTAGTCCATGTCACAAAACTCATGGGGAGAGCTGAACCCTATGTCCAACAGTATGTTCCACTACTTGGAACTAGTTTGCTTGCCCGCAATACTCGATTCCTCCTTATTTGTACTATAAGTAATTTTATTCTTTTTCAAGCTTCTTAATATGAAAAAGACCAAAAAAAATCATAAAACAAAAAAGGATGGACGAAAAATGATATCACTTTCTATTGGAAGTTTTCATCTCATGTCGCATTCAAATACAGAACTATATATCCCATCCACTGGTTGGGTTACTAGTATGACCTTATGAGTTGTACTCATTATTCTGAGTTTTCTCCACTGACTGGTTATGCTTATAGTCCCTATGGATCCTTTTTCTATGCATCATGTGTCATAGAGTTGTCCCAGTTTCCATGTTTGGTCTATGTTGCCTCTGAGTCTCCATCTGCATTATACTCTTGTTGAAAGGATTTTTTAGCATGAGCGGAAAATTCCTTAGTTATCTTTCCTCTACAGGTCAGTTATTCTCAATACATTTGTTATTAGTTCGTGCACACCTTATTTGTCATATTTCTTCCCAATTATCCAGTGTTGTTGTGTACCTCGTGTTGGTTGATGGGGGATGCCTTAATTCCCTCCTTCTAGTGGATTCCATTCCATCAACTTCAGATCATTTATTTTGGAATAGGGATATAGAATCCATTAAGTGCCTTGAGACTTGCAGTCATCAGTGGTAGGATCTCTCTCCATTGAAAATTTTGGGAATACATCAATGTCCCTTGATCGATGGATTCTCTCAAGTTTTCAACCTCAACACATCTACTCACACTTGTTTGATTGCAATATGTACCTTGATTCCCATTATCATTGTCGGTGGGATATCTTGTGTTTGTTAATGGTATACATCAATGACCAGTAATCAGAAGATGGTCCATCATGTTAGACTTCGACACATTTATTCACGTGATGGGACATGTACTAGCGACGATTTGTGTAGAAGACCTCCGATCTTGGTGGAATTCCATATATGTTACCTCCTTGATCATGCTAGTATCTATGAGATTTCAGTTCGCATGACTAGACTTCATCATACCATCAGATGTATTCATTCAGTATGGAGAACTTGTTTCATTGTATATTGTACATGGAAATGACCATTCATGACATATGTCCATTCATGGCCATTGTACTGTTATGTATCCAGGACTACTATACTTCATATTTGCAATCATATGGAGAGATCTATCATTGTATTTTACTTATGAGTGGCATGTTTTTCCACCTAGGTCTTCATTAGTCCACTCCTGGGACTACTATAATGTATTGCATCCATCGTGTACCCCTGTGACCTCATACATTAGGGGGCATCTGTTATAATGTGATTGCCACATCATGCTTTGATGGCCTATCCATGTCTCTATGCAGACTCCTTTTATCCCATTTCCTCACTATTACCCTGATGCTTCAGTGGAACCACCAAAAAGGACATTTATGTATATATACACGGGTCACAAGTATACAGCCCATGTATAAGCAACTTGCACCACTGTCACCTACGTACATTGCGATATATTCTCAAAAAAAGGAAACATACTTGGAATTTTTTTCCATCAAGCAACGAATGACTTGATCCTTGGCCTTCCATATACTGGGAAACACTCCAATTCGACCCTTCACTTCCCATTGAGGGGATATATATTGAGCTACTATGAAGCATTAGGGGAGGAGAATTTTGGAGAGAAAGAATACTATAACGGAATTTTGCCCCATTCTTATATGCTTGAGTTTGCATCCCTTTTTCCTTGAAGCATCCATTAGTGCTCTTTCCCAAGCTTTCCTTTGTCCTTGTGATCTTTTCTTTATATGGAGGATCGAAGTCGTGGAGGCCCAGGTGGAGGGACTCGATTTCTCGATTTTGACGAGGTGCCAACATAAGTTGTCATTTGTATCTATGTTTACATTAATAGAAATATCAATTTCTCATCCATTACGTGTGTAACTATGAATATTTGTATCCATGGATGTAGTTACTTTACTTATATCTTGGAATTGAATATGCTAGATTAGACTCTAGCACTTTACATACATCATGCTTGTATATTTCTTTATTGTTGAGGATGAAGTGTAGGTACAAGTTTGATTGAAATCTCAACGGGGATCTTCTTCGAATGTCTGGAATAAGGTACGGTTCTCATCCCTTAGTGTTAGTTTCATTTATATCTCTAGCATACTTTGAAATGGATTGATTCCCGGTGTCATACTCTCTCTTGTGGTCCACCCCAAGCCATAAGAACTTTTCTCCGTAACAAGAAATGTAAAACAATCAATTATCAACCATTACATGAAATTGATTAACATATATATGAGTTCTAAATCTTTTGTATGATACGGTGGGGTCTATGCTATAGTTCGAAGGAAGCTGAATTTCAAGGAAAATCCTACAATTTTCATGAATCCATTCAAGACCAAGAACAAATTTACAAATGCATGTGCTAAAGACTCTAAGGATTATGGTCATGACTCTTATGAAACTAGCCTAAGATATTCTCAAATGATTATTAGATTAGAAAAAAAACTCATTTTAAGTTTCTTTTAGAGCTTATGGAATTCAACCTATGAACAAATATATGCAAATATAGACAAATAAAAATTATCTATTTAATTATTCATTGAATAATTAAAGTATTAAATAATATTCTAAATTTTGAAGTTATAAAAGGGCTTGAAACCTTTGGTCTTATTTTGAAAATGAAAAATGTAAAATACCTCCTAAGGATTTGATATGATTCTTTCAATACCAAAAGCTAAAGATGCCCAAAAATCTTGAAAGACTTCCAAAAGTTTGAACTTTTAAAATGTTCTAAATTCTTGGAGACCATTTTAAAACACACTTTTGAAAGCGGTCAAAAGAAACTAAACAACGGTTCTTTTGTGAATTTTTTGAAAAGGAACTTTGAAAACCCTTGAAGTCCTAGGGAAAAATAATAGTTTGTTTTTCAAAAGAAACTTGAAATATAAACCTTTAGAAAATATCTAAAGGAAATGAAAGAACTACAAACCAAAGAAATTAAATTCCCAAAAATACTTAAGCCAAACCATGGCCTTTGAAAGTCATTTAAAATTTTTCAAAAAGGTTTGACTCATGAATAACTTTTACCTTGATACTTCTTGAAAGTATCAAATAAATACAACATGTAATAAGGAAAATTCAAAATCTCTTGCACTAATCTTTACAAGATGGACTAATTGAAAGTTGATTAGTCCAATTGAAAGTTGATCAAAATCAAACATAGTACAAAAATGTGAACTTCTTTGTAGAGAAATCTCATAAATTTCAAAGGGGCGATCCCCAAACTTTTAAATATGTGGAGAGGGAGAACTTTTAAATATGTGGAGAGGGAGAGGTTCTTTTAGGGATTAACACACCAAAAGGTGATTGTTTTAATGGATGTCAACAATATCCACAATTTTATCCATTGACATGTTATAAATGAAACCTAATGTCCATCATGTGGTGTATAATTTTCCAATAATAATAGCCTCTAGAAGTATGATGAAATGTGGTGGTAAGAGTAAGAACTTGGAGAAAAATGGTTGTGAACATTAATTTTAGTTTACAATGGATCTCAAGGACTTATACATGAGCTTCAATTAGGAGGACCATAGACAAACCTTCAAAGTTCTCTATTCTAATTCTCTAGAAATTAATATCTCTCACTATATCAAAAATATATTGAAGAAAGTACACTCATGCATAACTATCCAATTGAATTCCCTCCAAGTTATGGATAACTAATCACAATAAATTCACTTTATTTTTAGTTGATTTTGACTAAACATCATCATTTCATTAAAATGCCCTAGGTCTTAGCTCGTTATGGCCGGTATGATTGTGGTATACCACTAATTCCAATAATTTAAACTTCTAGAATGCATCGTTATCAATGTCATTTTGCACAAAAGAACAAAATTGAAATGGAAATTAGAGTAGTTGGATGCCTATGTGATACGCCCAAGTACAATCCCATATTCATCTTCAATCATCATGGCATTGAAGAAAAAAAAAGGAAATTGGTGCATGTGCCCCGATTTTTGTGCTCTTAGTGATATGAGACTCGAAGATAAATTTTATATCCATGTCATTGATGACTTCTTGGATGAGCTTCATGGTTCTCAATTCTTCACTAAACTAGATTTTCTCTAAGTATTACTAAATTCATATGAAAGTAGACATCACTAAGACATTCTTTCACACACATGAATGACATTTTTAATTTCAAGTGATTCCTTTTTGTTTTTTCAATGACCCATCCACTTTTTCAAAGCCTTGCAAATAAGATTTTTCACCATTTCTATGTAATTTTGTGCTTGTATTTGTTGATTACATTTTGACCTACATCAAGATTTGGGAGGAACATGTGGAGCATGTTGACAAATACAAACAACTAGTAAAGAATAATTCGTTGTTTTTTAAACATTCCAAATGTACTTTTGGCACTTATGAAGTGGAATATTTAGGTCACGTAGTCACTAGGAAAGGGGTGTGAGTGGATTCCAAGAAAATCCAAGCTATTAAAGATTAGCCACACCCTAATACTATGAAAATATTATGTGGTTTCTTAGGGCTTATGAAATACAATAAATGTTTTGTCCAAGACTATAGGGAAATTATTACCTCATTAACTACCTTGATCAATAAGAATGCATTTTGTTGAATGATGTAGAAGAGAAATCCTTTAATACCTTTAAATACACCAAGTGTACTAATCCAACTCTATCAATGCTTGATCTTACTGAGATTTTTGTTTTGGAATGTGGTTCCTGTAGAAAATTCCTTGGGGAAATATTGATGTGAGAGAGATTCTGATTGGCATTCACCAGTAAACAATTATGTGATTGAAACATGGAAAAATACACCTATGAGAAATAAATGATGGTCATCCCTCATGATGTTGTTACATGGCACTTGTATCTCAGTATCAAGCATTTCTATATTGATATGGACTATCATAATTTGAAGGATTGTTTTGGAGAAATGGTTGTTGTCACTAGAGAAGCACAAATGGGTCACTAAGATGTCAAGGTATGGTTATGAGATCATCTCCAAGAAATGAAAAGAGAATGTGATGGTCTATGCATTGTCTAAGAAATATGACGAGGAAGGGTAAATTTTCCCTTATACTTACTAGCATCATATTGGATTGTATAGGTATGAAAGGAATTGTTTGCTAAAGACAAGGTGGTTCATTTCATCCAATGGATCAAGAAGGACCACAACACCCCAACAATATGGAAACATAACACCTTAAGATATAAAGGGAATATAGTTTTGGTAAAGAAATATGCTTTAAAAGAATATGTGTTAGAGGAATTTTATGCTTCTCCTTCCATGGGTCACTCATGCTTTCATAAAAAATATGAATGAAATAAGTGGTCATTATTATGGGATAATGTGAAAAATTAAATCCATTATTTAATATATAAATGTGAAATTTGTCAAACAAATAAGGATGATATACTGAAAACCCCCATGGCAGTGCAACCATCACTAACTTCAACCACTATTTGTGTCTTGAGATGACAATATCATGGATTTTATAGTTGGACTTCCTAAACTAGGAAAAAATCCATCACCATGGTGGTAGTAGATCACCTTTGCAAACATGCTCATCTTTGTGCATTACAACACTCATTCATGCCATTCATAATTTCCCATGAAGTATTCACACATAAAAATTTTAAATTACATGGCATGCCTACTTTGATTGTTATGGATTGTGATACCACCACCACCAATGAATTATGACATGATTTGTTTAAACTAATGGAACACGCTTGAAAATGAGCACGCTTATCATCCTCATAAAGATGGTGAAACTTCCTTGAAAGAAAAGAGCTTTCAAAATATACAACCAAAGTTTTAATGGCATCTATTCAATCCTCCAATGCATTAACAAAGTTCCTACAAATTTTCTCTTCAAACCTACTCGAAGATGGGCCAATTATTTCATGTGTCATGTTTGAATAACGTAATGGGGGGGGATTATGTTGGAAGAGAAGGTCAAGAAAATTAAAGCAATCATGTTGACTAGATGCTAGTTGACCAATGCTCAGCAAGGTATGATAGTGTTGTAGGAAGTCCTGGATATCTGTCAAACCATGATATGATGGAATCTCATTGATATCTACGCCAATCCATCGCAGTGACTTAGTCAAGTATGTGCACCTACGTGCTGAGACTTCGTGAAGTCTGTTCTGCCAATTCTCTAGACCCACGTCTGAATCCGATGCGCATGAGCTGTCGCATCGCCAGATAATGTTCCCATCTTCCGTTGGATTGACATAGTCACTCTGGTTTGTGGTCATCTGATAGAGACTCTCCATGTTATGTGCCTCCTCCTTTGCTCGGATAGGTTCAGTATATCTAGGACCCTGGAAAGGATCCAACGGTGTAATGACCCGTAGCTGTGCGTCCTCAAAGGTCATTTGTCTTCTCTTTAGGTCGATAACAGCCATCTTACCGATATCCCAATCAATGCCTAGTAGCGTTGGATACGGTTTACTGTCGCCAATGATTTCTATCACTTCAAAGTCCGTAAAGCTGCGAACTCCGTCAATGTCAACTGGCACCTGCGGTAGCCAACCCAGAGGTGATACTCGCTACTGGTTAGCTAATCTCAGATGGATATGTGATCTGATTAACTTAGGGATACCCATCTGTTGCCATGTCTGCTTAGTCAGAACATTCACATGCGATCCTAGATCTAGGATTACTTCATCCATTTCAAATTCGCCAAACTGCGCTGTGAGTCGCATCTCTCTTCCTGTTCTTGTATGTCCTGTAATATTATGAATAGCACGCAGTGTACTGCTCACGGAAGAAGATGGCTGGCACTGATCTATGATGCGCTGAAGTTCTGTGATAGCTTGCTCATTTCTTACAAGTTTTAAACAACTCCGCAGGAAGGAATGTACACTTCCTGTCATCTCGTCCTCATCGCATCTTTCTAATGTGGTAGCCTACGATGTCTGTACAAGGCTATCGCCACAAGGTGCTTGCTGCGGTACGCCCCTAGACGGCGGTACCTGTGATCCTAATTGCGTAGGTTCATCAAAGAAAGCCTTAGCTTCCTGAAATGTCTGTTTGTTCTTCTGCAGGTCGAGTGGTGTTGCTTTACTAGGAGCTCTGGGCACCCACTCCTGCCCTGTGTTCTTTTCGGTCTCCTGCAATGTCCCACTGGTAGAAACACCGCTACGTCTCACAATATTGATGCTTGGTTCTGGCTCTGCCTGCTCAGCAGCAATAAGCTGGATGTTCTGGTGTGCTGCTGGCTTAGGGTCTCTGATCTTAGCTATCAAGATAGGACACTCCTCTATGGTATGATCATAATATTTGCAGTAGTTACAAGTGGTAGTGGGGCTCTGATAGTCCCTAGCATAGTGTCCTACAACTCCGCAGTTATAACAAGTAACTGGGCCGCGACCACGGCCAAAACCTTCTCCTCTGCCGAAGCCTTCTCCTCGTGCAAAGCCTGCTCCATGGCCTCGTCCTCTGAATCCTACTCCATGGCCACCGTAAGCCGGATCCTGTTGTGGTCCTGCTGCTAGACCCTGTGTTTTCGATTGGACTCTGTACAAGTCTTGCTTTGCTCCAACCATCATATCATAGGCTCTGCAATCGTGTTCGTCATGGCCCACCGACTTGCAAAAGACGCAGTATAGGTTCTTAGGTGTCTGCACGTACTTCTGAAGTAAGGGGCACTGGTGAGGTAGATGTCCTCGTGTTTTACATATTTCACACCACGGTCCATGGGTCTGTGGTAAGGGGTTAGGATCACCTATTGCTATATATTCTACAAAGACCGGACAATTGTCTTTACTATGGCCCTGTGCTTTACATTTTATGCCCCATATCTCTTGCGCAACCTCTTTCCCTTTCTTAAGTTCATGCAACTATAATGTAAGATTAGCCAATTGATTTTGTAGAGTTGCCATGCCTGTACTGCTCTCAGCTATAGGTGAAGCCTCTAGTTTCATCGCCATCTCCAACGCGTCATCCTGCGTCTGGAGTTTCTGCTGCATTAACGGCAGTCTAATGTGAGGGAGCAGCGCTGCAATAAACCATTCCTTATGCTGCTCTGGCGCGAACTCAAAACAGACTTGGTCGATAAGGGCTTTGAATTTTTGATCAAAGTCCCACACCGACTCATTAGGTAGCTGCTTGATATCTTTGAGTTCTGTAATACACTGTGACTCAGACTTAGGTTTCTTAAACTCTTTAATCATGGCGGTCTTGACCTGGGCAAGTGTCTTGGGTACTAGGGTATACTTTATGTACCATGTTAAATCTCGATCTCTGAGTGTGGTGACCAACTGTACAAGTTTAAGGTTATCGTCGTTGATTGTTTTAATGGTCCACATGGCTTCACATAGAAACCAATGTTGCTCTGGGTCTTCTGCCCTTGTTCCCTTAAATATAGGTAGCTTCATATCATCCCCCATTCTATTTCTTCGTGGTGGATGTTGATTTATTGTGTTACTACCACTCGGTGGTGTAGGTGGAGGTGATGTAGCAGTGGTAGGTACTGTCTGTCAGCTACTAGATGGAGTTCCTACGGGATTGTTCTGAGTCCCGGTCTGTTTCTGTGGGGTGTAAGGGTGGTAAGGGATACCCCCCTCTGTTCCTTCTGTAGTACTATGATTCTACTGTCTAGTATGATCTGGGCTGTCTTCAAATATTGGAGATCTGAAATCTACTTTATACTTTTTTCCACTTCGTGTTCTTCCAATGTCATCAAAATCACTTTCAAACTCTTGTGACATTACTATTTCTACTTACTCATCTGAAACTAAATCCATTGTTCCTTTTTCATGTAATAGCATCTTAATGGACAAGTTTAAAGATCTTAGGTACTTACCACGATATCTTTTGAAGAAGTAGCGCTCAGCCTCCCTGAATCTTTTCGTCTGGTCAATTTCAAACTCTGTGACGAAGCCTCCTAGCACACTCGCAAGATAGAAGTCTGTTGCCCTCGTGAGGAGATTATCAAGGTTGTCCACGGTCTGAATCAGCTCCGGTGTCCAGACAATGTCTCTTTTCTTTTTCAATATGCCTGTATCAGTTAGCTTCGCTAACTAGTCATAAAGCTCATTTCCAAAGGTAGCAAAAAATATCGCATGTATGTCTGTAATGATATGTTTTTGTAACCAGTCCTCTGTGTTCAGTTTAGTACTCCTGTTCTCTCGTTCAGCAAACTCTTTCAGGTTAAACCAAACCCACTCATTGAGTACGTCTCTCGTAGGATGCCACCAGAACATTAGCACTCTGTTTGTTCAAAGCCGACAATGGAACCATTTGTTGGCTATCATGGGCAGACCCGGGTTTACTATATTTAACCAACAACACCCCTAGCTCACTGGCCCTTTCGGCAACAGACCGCGAGGTGGCCTGAAGTCTCACTCGAAATGATTCTAATGGGTTAGCCAAGGACTCAAGTGTCTTGGACCAGGTTCTGTGGTGGTCCTACTTGCAACTCGCAGCTCTTCTAGCTGCGAGGTCTCTTTCTCTGCACGTCACATGACTCCTCTGCTCGCATCACGCGATCTCCTCATCTCGCAGCTCTTCTAGCCGCGAGCTATCCCTTCTACTACCGTGCGGTCCCTTTCCACGTCGCGCACTTTCACTGACTCGCGATGACTCCAACCTTATTGCATCGTCTCGCACCAGGCGACACGTAACTTCCTCCCAACGCTAAGCCCTTAACCTACGGTATCGCGCACCGTAGCTCCTCTGTCGGTGCATATCGCCTCCCTGCGATATCCTACTCCCGTGGCTCAGTGCCCTTAGCGTGGTTCGTGTCGACTTGCAAGACTCAATATGACAGGCTGTTTAACACTACAACTAGTGACTATTCAAGCAAAGCATAAATGAACCCACATACAACATGCCAGAGACTTCAACTTATGTTTATCCTTCTATATTGCTATAAACTGTTTAACACATTCATTCATTATACTGTAAAAAAAGTCCATGAATCGACTGATAAATGTACACGTAAACATAACAATAACACATAAGTCAATCACATAACACTCGATTTTAACGTGGTTCACCTCCAGGATGGAAGTTACGTCCACAGAACTGTGTTTTTATTATAGCTCAGGGGAAGGTAAAACACAGTTCTGCTGCACCACATATGCAGCTCAAGATCTTCTCTCTTAGATCTCTTTTCTCCTCTATATTGCTCTCCTACAATATACTCTTCCCTCTCTGTCGATCCCTGTGGATCGTTACATGCATGCTCTATAAGACAGCTACTGGTTACAGTAAGATTGCTACCGCTAATAACAGAACCAGAGCTCAACTCTATTACAATACAAGATAACTGTGAGCTAACAGACTCAATGGCTAACTATATGTTATCCAACTAGCTGGATGGCCTAAAATGCCCAAAATGCCAACACGCCAACCTTTTACAATACAAAATATATCCCTTTATAGGCAGCCTGAAGGTCTTGTCATTACAACACTGTGGGCCTATCCCAACAGTAACCCAAACCCTAATTAGTGACAGTCGGCCATATCTGTACTTCAGGTAGCCGCTTTCCGTCACACCCCAGCTCTCTGCAGTCTCCCATGCTTCCCGGCGCTGATCATGGGTACTGTGCACCGCTTCGCTTTTCTGTCCTTCGTCTTCAATGCTTCAGCCTCGTTGCTCCTTTTCCTTTATGAGGGTCGTTGAGCCCTCCTGTCTTTCACCGCTGCCTTCAATGCAGTGGGTGAGCTCTCTCTTCTCGGCCGCTCAGGCACCATTGCCTTTCTTGAATTTTCTATCTTAAAAGTCATGGTTTTCGGCTCTACTCTATAGCTGGAAACGTGCTACGGCGTCGTAGCTATTATCTTATCTTCTCTCCGCCAAAACTATCTTTTCGATAAACTAGCAGCTTCTTCTGTAGCTACAGGACCCTGCTCCAACACTCATGGCAGGCGTAAACACAAATCAGCCACCCAACCCACCAAATCCACCACCTGCTTGGAAAGTTAGATCACCTTTAAACCTAACACCTCCATTGCACAACTTACCTCAAGCTTTTGAGAAGATGTTTCCTAAGTTCGATCCAAATGAGAAGATGTTAGTAGATGACCATTTGCAAAGTTTCTACTTGGAAATAGAGGGATTAAGGGTTGGGGAATATGAGGATGTAGTTTGTAGACTTTTCCCACACACCCTTAAAGGAGCAGCAGCATCATGGTATTTCAGTTTGCCTGCAAACTCTATCCTAGACTAGGATACCTTTGAAAGGATTTTTAGAAGTATGCAACCCAAAAAAATCATGCAGCTCTCATGAAAGGACTGTGCGCCTTAAAGAAAGAAATAAAAGAGAAGGTGCATAGTTTTACCAAAAGATTCGTAGCCTATCTTAAGAATTTTTCTGAAGCTGACAAACCCTTAGATAAAGTCCTGATTGAGTATTATACCTCAGCTCTAGGACCCGAGTTAGACATGTTTGCTAAAATGAAGGCCAAACCTATGCTAGCAGAGACTTATGAAGAAGCAGAGAGAGTAGAGGCTGAAAAAGTAAGCATCGAGGATTATCCTGAACAGTCAGGAGAAAAAAATGTTGGGAGGAAAGCTTTGTTATTTACTAAGCCCAAAGAGGAGCAATCACCAGATTTCGAAGGAATGGAAAAGATGATCCAGAAGCTCTCTAACAGAATCATAGACTTGGAAAAGGAAAAGGAAACCCAAAAGTTCTATAATCCTTATTACAAGAAAAGGGAAGATAACAATCAAACCCAACCCCCTCCACACAGCCCTACATATATGAACTTAACGGAGGTAGGAATGGATAACTTTTGCACTTTCCACCAACAACCCCATTCTAAAAAGAATTGTCCTTAATGGATAAATTCAATGACGTTGGTCATGAATCAGCTCTTGGATTCCAAATTAACTGAAGACAATGATGAAGAAGGGAAAGACAACAAATAAACCAACAGAAAAACAGGAGGATGAGGCCATGGTTTTATGGGACTGTGTATCATTGTTTGATGTCGATGAAGAGAAGGATCTAAGACACGAGGACATCCTGGAAACAAAAGTAATGACGAGAAGCTAGGGGTTGATTAAGGAAAATAGTCTTATGCTCCCGAATATTAAGAGACTTCAAAAGAATGTTAAGAAATTTCAAAACAACTCCTCAACTAATAAAATTCCAGAATTTACCATCACCAGTCAAAGTCCTAGACAGATCAACATGCCTACTAAACCAAATGAAGAAAAGATAAATAATGATAAACCGAATCTCATAGGACATAAGATGGATTACGACATTGTGGAGGATATCAAAAAGGTAAGGGCAAATATCTCATTATTTGAAATGTGCAATGTGCCACAGCAGAAAGAAAAGCTATTGAAAGCACTTGAAGTATCAAAGGAGAGGTTTCCCATTGACAATCAGCCCCAAGAAGAAGAAATTGGTGAAGCAAGTATGGGAGGTAAGCCTAAATGCAAGACTCCACCTTTTCTCCTTACCTTTGAGATTTTCAACCACAAAGTGCATAACTGCCTAGTAGACTCAAGGGCATCAGTCAACGTCATGCCACTATCGGTCTGCAAAAAGATAAATGGACAACCTAAACCATCTACCTAGAGGGTCGTTCAGTTGGATAGAACGAATGTGAAGGTAATTGGGGAATTGGAGGATGTTCTCGTTCTCTCATCTTCAAATGATAAGGTGTGTCAATTCATTGATATTGTGGTGGCTGACATACCAGAAGCTTATGGACTCGTTTTGAGCAGAGATTGGTCAGCAAAGCTGAACAGATATTTTGCCTCGGATTGGTCACATCTGTGGCTACCATATAAAGGAATCCCAAATCAAATTAAAATTTTGATTGAGCCCCACATGAAACACAGTGTTACTCAGTTCGAAGGTAAAAATGAACTAGTGGATTCTGTTTTGGGAAATTACTTTATTGAGCTAGAACCAGGAAACTATCAAGCGAAAGAAGCCAGTGATACATCAGACGCTCAGCCTGATCTTATTTAGTTTTCACAAGCTGATGAAATTGATTGTAAAATAGTAGAATTAGCTATATATGTATATGTTAATTCTCGCACGGTAGTGGTTAGCAATTTTTAAACGCTTTTCTTTGATGGTTCTAAAACTTTAGAGGGGTCAGGAGCTAGTTGTGTCTTGATTGACCCTAAGAAAAACAAACATTTTATTTCATGTAGATTAGAGTTTGAATGTACCAATAACACAGCTGAATATGTAGCATTAGTTCAGGGATTAAGGAAAGCAATTGAATTAAAGGAAAAAAATCTGAAAGTGTTTGGAGATTCTGAAATAATTGTAAAATAAATTCAAAATCAGATACATTGCATTTCTCCTCATTTAACAGCTTATCAAAATGAAGTATGGGATTTACTTAAAGGTTTTAATGCATTTAACATTATATCGATTCCTAGACTTAAGAATGCAATAGATGACTTGCTAGCCACCTCAGCTGCGAGGATTGTGCCCTCTAATAATAGGTGCTCTGTTGAATTGCTTTCCAGGCCTTCAGTTCCATATATGATTACCAATCTATGAGTGTTCGATGATGATAAGCAGATTATATAATGCGTGAAAAATGACGATACCTTCAAAGGGGCAACTATTGATGATGAAGAACATCAAGCCAAGCTAAAATTCAATAATTTTATTCCTAAAGGAGTCAGGACTTTAGAACGGATGTTTGATTTAAACGAGAAATTTAGAAGACCAGCAAATGTGAAGACTCATAGCTCGTCTCTACAGTTCGAGTTGATTAATTTGGGGACTGAAATGGAGCCTAAATACGTGAGTTTGGGAAAATGTTGCTCCCCAGGTGAAAGGAATAAGTTTATCAGTCTTTTCAAACAATACAAAGATGTTTTTTCCTAGACGTATGAATATTTGAAGACATATGACACCAATATTATTCAACATGTTATCCCCATCAGATCTGGAATCAAACCTTATCAGCAGCCTTTAAGGAAAATGAATCCAAAATTAGAACCTTTAATCTAGAGTGAAGTTAAGAAACTATTGGATGCTAGAATTATCTTCAAGGTTAGACACTCGGAATGGGTTTCAAATCTGGTACCGGTAAGGAAGAAATCTAGAGAAATCAGGCTATGTGTGGATTTCAGAAACTTAAATCACGCTTCAGATAAAGACAATTATCCTGTTCCACCCATGGAGCAGATATTGCAAATAGTTTTAGGCTCTGAATTATTCTCTTTATTAGATGGATTCTCAGGCTACAATCAAGTACTAGTAGCTGAAGAAGACAGACTTAAAACGACATTCAAAACCAGGTGGGGAACTTTTGCTTATAGAAGGATGCCCTTCGGACTCATAAACATTGGAGCTACTTTCCAGAGGGCTATGGACATAGCTTTCCGTGGTCTAATTGGCTGCAGTGTTGTAGTATACCTCGATGACATCACAATTTTCTCAAAGAAAAGAGAGGAACATGTATTTCATCTAAAGCATATTTTTGAACACTGCCGAAAATATGGTATCTCACTAAACCCCAAGAAGTGTGTGTTTGCAGTTACCGAAGGTAAGTTGTTGGGACACGTGGTATCTAAGAAAGGGATCTCCATAGACCCAGAGAGGATCAAAGATATCGAACAGATTCCTCTACCCCATAATAAAAAGGGCATGCAATCATTTATGGGGACAATAAATTTCATACGAAGGTTTGTGCCAGATTTCGCTCAAATTGTTAAACCTTTGTAGCGAATGGTAAAGCAAAGTGTACAATTCAAGTGGACTGATGTAGAGAAGAATGCATTTAGTAAAATTAAAATAGCTGTTGCGCACGCACCCTCCCTCAAAAGTCCAGATTTTGAGAAAGATTTTATTTTGTACACTTTCGCATCTGATGATTCATTAGCAGCTATGCTTACCCAGAAGGAAGATGGGGGAGATGAGTTCCCCATATCATTTATGAGCACTGGTCTGCAAGGGGCTGAATTGAATTACCCAGCTATGGATAAACAAGATTATGCAATGTTCAAAGCGGTGAAACAATTCAGACCATATACACTTAAGAACTGGACAAAGGTAATCGTTCCACACCCAGCTGTGAGGTCTCTTTTCGTACAAAAGGAGTTAGGATAAAGAAGAGGCAACTAGGTGATAGCTCTATAGGAGTATGACCTCAAATTCAAGCCAGCCTCCATAGTTAAAGGGAAGGGATTATGCTAACTAATGACTGAAAGTAAAGACAATGAGGAACAGAAGTAGGAAAATGAAGCTGAGTTACATTTGATGGATGTATGTCCTCTTTTCACAGCCCCGGACTCCTGGTATCGAGACCTTGTGCATTACCTTCATTAATACCGAAACATTGGAATTCTAAGCAAAGAAGAGCAATGTGTCTTAAATCAGCCTCATATCAGATTGTTGAAGGAATATTATTCAGAAAGAATTATGATGGAGTTCTTCTTAGATGTTTAGAGAAAGAAGATGCGAAGAAGGTAATGATAGACTTACATGATGGGCCTACTGGAGAACATTTCTTCGGAGATACAACGGCACATAAAATTCTCAGAGCTGGATATTTGGCCCACACTGTTCAAAGATGCACATGCCCATGTCAAAAAATACGACATCTGCCAAAGGTGTGGTGGAAGACAAGTTAAAGCAGCAGGATCATTAAAGCCTGTTATGATAACAGAACCTTTTGAGCAGTGGGGGATGGACATCATTGGAGAGATAGATCCAAATTCCTCCTTGCAACACAAATATATTCTGACGGCAACCAACTATTTCACTCGTTGGGTCAAATCCATTCCGTTGCATAAAGTAAATGAAGATACGGTCATGGATTTCTTGCAAGATCATATTATGACCAGGTTTGGAGTTCCAATTTCTTCAGTTTTCGATAATGCTACTTACTTTTCCTCGATTAGATTAACTGAATTTGCTCATGAGAAAGGAATTGATTTGCATTACTCTGCTAATTACTATCCACAGGAAAATAGCTTGGCTGAATCTACGAACAAGAATCTGATTAGGATTTTAAAAAAGACGGTGATAGAAAATCAAAGGATTTGGCACTCAGCATTACCAAATGCTCTTTGGGTTGATGGGATCACCCTCATGATGAGAAAGGAAAACACACGAAATTTCAATAGTTATGGGTAGGCCCTTTCCAGATTGCGGCAAAACTTGGCCCCTCAACCTATAAATTGCAAGATTTATAGGGGTGGGAAGAGAACTTACCAGTAAATGGTTTAGTTCTCAAACCTTATTTTTCCTGAGTTTTTGTTTTTGTTCTTTTGTTTTGTACATAAATAATTTGCTTTGTTTGTTTATTTTTTATTTATTTTATTTCTGTTGGTTTTAGTTAGATTTTGGTTGATTTCAATAAAAGAGGAAAGCCTTTGATTGCATGGAGAGCATCAGGATTCTGGATTAACTAAAATCCTTGATTATAAGACTGTGTACTATTTTTTTATCTAAAAGAATTTCTTCTAGTTTAACAGCTTCCTAAATGGCTATGAACACATTGAAGTCCTACTTAATCCTTGTAAAATAACTCAGGATCAAAAGTCTAGAATACTCTTTTGAGGCTCCATCCATCTCACATGTAAAATGTCCCAGGGGGTGACAACAAAAGACCCACAGAAAGGAAGCATGGTAAACAGTATATTATATATAAATGATCCCATGCCAAGAATTTAAAGCTGAAAGGGAGACAAGAGTCAAAAACTCCTATGAAATACAAAGCACTGAATCATTTAAGTACAAAATTGCCAAAGTTCCTCTCCATCCGTGAGATGAAAGTTGAATTCATCTCTCACACAAAAGGACACTATGGATAGAGGAGCCTGAATAAAAATTCAGAAAGAAAGGCATGCAGGAGGACTCATAAAGGACAAAGTCCAAAAGCACAAAAAGTGCAAAATGGCATGGGAATGAGGAACAAATGAATATTTCTGTTTACCATATGTTACGATGCTGTGGTGTCCAAGCTGGAAGCTACTCGAAGACAGAGGTAATAAATGAAACTCCTCTTCTTGGCCTCAAAAGAGTTATCTTGATTTTGAAATATTGGGTTCCACTTCCCTAAATCGGACTATCATCAATGATTAAAAGTACATATCTTTGCCATTTGGGAAATCTATACATCTAGAAGAATTCAATATGTTCGTTTTATCATTAAACAGTCTGTCACTTAAGGAACAAATTGTCTAGAGATCTAGGTTCACCATGTAGTCACCAATTGTTGCAGCTGCAACTGTTTTCCCAAATTTTTGAAATTTTGGACCCTCCTTTTAAATTTTTATCTTGCCTACAATCATTTGGATCCATAAACTCTATGTTTGGTTTCCCCCTGCCACAAGTTTGGATTGTTTTGAGGTCGACTGTTTTTGTGCTTTCGAAAATTTGCTTATGTCTGAAACTGCTTTGGATTGTGGAGTTTGAAGTTTGATGTGAAATTGTTGGCCTTTGATCTATGATTTCATCCTTTGACATCGAAAGTCTATTTCTCATTTTCGCCGCTATTTCGGAGGTGAAACAAACTTTTAGACCGCTGCCCAACCAAAGGTATTTTGGAACTTAACATTTTTAGTTTGGTTGTTCGGAGGTCAGTTAAACAATGCATCGGAGCTATATTTCCCTACAAGCCGCCGTTGCGGAAGCTGAACGGTGATTGTTCTTATGGATATCTTTGACTTTTCCGATGCCATGATGTTATCCTGTTAACTTGCTTTGCGCTGTCAGAGGTTGGTTGAAGTTTGAGTCGGGGTGTTTGATCTTTATGAGGCCATTGTTTTGGAGATGAGACCAACTTTTTAAGCCACTGCACAACCTTAAGATTTCCCAAACACTTAACATTTTCATGATTTTTGTACGCCTTATCGGAAGGTTTTATGACTTTGATTGAAGGTGGTAGTCTGATTTCTTTCCACCATTGCGGCTCCCGAGCAAACTAAATGTCCACCATATAACTGCTCCACGCGCCGATGTTTTGTTACAGTTTTTACCGATATGTTTATTTGCCGCGGAGCCTATAGACTTTCCGTCTTCTACCATTGCGGCTGCGTGATGCACTAACCACTCGATGTTTATGTCGTTCCGGCCACCGACAAGGATTTTTTCCGCCCGATGCTTTAGTATTTAATTTTTTCGACGCCGATAGACTTAATGGTCTCACGGGACCTATTGACCATTTGGATCCCTCCGTTGCGGCTGTCATTTAAACTATCCACCCGATGCTTTAGTGATTTTCCCATCGGTGAAGGTTTTTCCCACCTATTCTATGTGTGTTTTTACCTTATTTGACGGGTGACGGAGGTTTCATATTCTATCATTTTAAGGTTTTCGCGACGAGAATGCAGTATAGGGCCTCATTTTGATGATTAGTTGTATTGTTAGTATGGTTTACGTTTGTTGAAAATATGCAGTCTCAATTAATGATGAATTTTTCTTTAACTGCAGGTAGATTTAGAAGATTCTTCAGACTCCTGCTGTAAAGACAACATAGCTGGAGGACAAAGCAGAAGGAATCTGGCTGAAAAGTGATAGGCAGAGATATTCTGAGATCAACAGAATCTTTAAAGGGACAAATAAAAGACAAAGCATAATCGTTAGCAACAGGGACCCAAGCTTGGAAAGGTTCATCAGTTACTAAGCTGGTCTCGTTTTATGAAGTACTCATAAGTCTTAATCCGAAATGTAATGTATTATGTGAATCATGAGCACTCACAAGAGGACAAATTTGTGAGATTAAATGGTTGGGGGAGCCCAAAGGTCAAAGGGTTGGGGAAGCCCAAAGGTTTTGTTGTTTTGTTTAAATAGAGGAAAGTTAGAGGGAATGAGGGCTTTTTCCCTGGAGAAACTTGTGAACCACTTATTATAAGAGGAACTATTTCATTTTACAATAATAAAATTACAATGTTGCCTGTTGGAGAAGGTGTTGTGTGAAATGTTCAAATGTGATAAATGAACAATGTTGAAGGGGAATTATTTCATTTTCAACTGTGTTTCACTAACTGTGAGAGCGTTCTAACTTTCTGAACCTATGTTCTTATCTGAATGTTCTCTGGTTTATTCTGTGATAATTTCCACTATGAGTAATGGAGGTTTTAACTATTGA
Organism: Pseudotsuga menziesii; assembly: GCA_001517045.1. NCBI lineage: Eukaryota > Viridiplantae > Streptophyta > Pinopsida > Pinales > Pinaceae > Pseudotsuga > Pseudotsuga menziesii. The sequence goes on from LPNX010380595.1 coordinate 732,235, forward strand.
TGAGTTATCTTGTCGTGTATATCTCTATTCATGTTTACGTGTTTTGATTCTAAGAACAGCTATATGTGATTTGTCTTAATAAGTGAACAGTATTACATTACTCATGAATTAATATCTTGCTCCCTAGGGATAGCTTAGTGTTGTTTTCCTAGGTGTGTGTGATTTAGATGTGAGAGAGTCTAAGACAAGAGGTAAGAACCCATGCATCACATTGTGACCACTCCCTTCACTCTTTATCAATCTGCATCTTAGATAGGCACTTGCATATCATACTTAAAGTCAAAAAATACAAAAATGTATACGGTGGACCAGGCCGCAACCAGCAAAACCTTTTATTTGTGTTACTTAACCTACGATAGCCAGACCGCAAACCGGATGGATTTCCTACACCAAATAGTCACGGGATAGTTGGGAACGTTGACTGGGGAGAATCCCTTGTTGTTGTTTCCTGCAAATTTCCAGGCCTCAACAGATAGATAATAAAACATTTTATGTTAGTGCTTGTTAGGCCCTACATGCCCACACTACTCAAAGTGAATGGATAGTTTATTATAGTTATACCCATTATATGGCTAAATATGCTTCTCCATTTTCTATCTTAAATGGATCTGTTATCCAACTTTTTGTACCATAAGTTGGGTTACCTAAGGAGCCACTAGTTGACAGACTTGTTCAAAGTCTGATTCCAGTGTATCAGTTGATCCGTCTGCTTGTCTAGCCAATATTGGCTAGTCACTTTTTTATTTGAATAATTTTGACCATGGCCCCACGGGGTTTGTAATAAAATGTGCTAGTAGGATATTTTTGAGTGGTTCGGTCTCCTAAGACGTAGAATCTCAAATCGGGTATTCCAGGGAGTTTTTTACCCTTGACAATTATGCTTTTCCTTCAGCCGAGTATAATTGACGAGGTTTTCTCCCGCTTCCTCCAAAGCCGGAACACCCGATGTTGAATTCTGGGCCTTGGGGGGTTATTAGAGCCCAACTGAGTGTTATAAGCCTACTAGGCATTATTTATATAGATCATGGTCATGTCCTAATTCATCTGGACACATAAAAAAAAATCGAAAAAATCTTTTTCGAACAGTGAAAATTTATTTTTTAATTTTTATTACTTTTCCTAAGTTTTTTGGGTTCATTTTTCCATAAATTAAATGGAAAAAACCCGTTTGTGATCTGGACTTAGAATTTAGTGATTGAAGGCTCTAACCTTAAGCCAAAAATCATTCTTGATCAACCAGCCAGTCAGAACCAACTTTCAAATCAGCAATCGAACACATAATGCCTTTTTTCTCAAAAAAGTCAGTTTTGAGTAAAAAATATTTTTTAGTAAAAAAATGATTTTTATTAAAAAAAATGATTATTTTGGAGGAAACTAAAACTCTCCAAATTAAATCAAATTTAATAAAATAAAAGGCTAAATGACATCTCATGGAACACTTATGATGATTGGAGTTATCATAACTCATCTTTAGTCATCATTAAGAGAGCAATTAATTTATTATCAGTTATTAGACATGTCATCTCCAGCTAAAGATGAGATGGAGAGCTCTCATTGGTCCGGTGATTTGATTGATGTGAAGACTGAAGCTTACACCATCAGTGGGATTCCCAAACCTAGCTCAAGCTCCTGCCAGACCTAAAGGATGAGCTTACCTACATCCAGACTCACACATGTGGCCTCATCCTTGGCTTGTTTTCAATGCACAAGTTTGGAGTGGGGGCGCCTTGCCTGGGTGGAGGCGTCCCCTCACTCCCAGTTCTCCAGTTTAGGTCTGGGCTCTTTGTTAGGTGGCTAAGCTGGTTAGGGTTGGTTTTTTGGTTTTAGGGTTTTAGCACTCTCTCATTTGTTAAAAAGAGGCTCTTTCAGCTCTATTTGGATGGACTTTTGTAGCAGAGTTACTCTGAGAAATTGTATCAAGCATTTGCTTTAATTTGTTAATAAAGATCAGACTTTGGAGGTCCATGAGCTCTTGGATGTGGTAGCTTTTTGCAATTGGTTGAGGTGATATTGTCTCTAACCCCTATTTTCTTTAATGCTTTTGTGAGATTAAATTGTTTATTTGTTAGCTCGAGAGGGCCATTGTTGGCACAGTAGAACAATCATTTGTAGTTCAACTTGATTGTTTATGCGAAGTAGATTAGTATTTTGATGGACATGAGTATTCAGTATATACGTAATGTTGATCATGATTCAATTTTCTTAGCATACTAGCATGTATTTTGATCTCACGTTTTGTGTTGAGTTGTAGTGTGTTTTCAAGCTTCACAGGTTGAAGAAGGGTGTGAGCTCAGCTGCTTCTATCCCAGGCTTCAAGCAACCTTTTTAATCTAACACTTTCATTGCAGGACGTACAAAGATCTTCTTCTCCAAAATACAAAAAGAAAGCTGGGAGTCTAGCTCTCTCTCTTGGGTTCCATCCGTAATTTCAAATTCTTTTGGTTACCGGTTACTAAGGAAGCCCTAGTTTACTTCTTTCCATCCTTTGGTTTCCCTTTCTTTGCCTTGTTTGGCTCGCCTTTCCTTTTTACTCTTCGCTTCCCTCTTTTCACTTAGTTTTGCAGCCCTCTTTCTTCTCTTTGGACAGCCCTCTTTTGACTGTTCGCTGCCCTTTTTTTTACTGTTTTACAGCCCCCTTTTCTCCATTTTGGACAGCCCTAGCATGCCCTAGTTTTCCTTCCTTTTTGCCCCTTTTTTGTCCTAGTTTTTTGGCCCTCTTCAACCTTGTTTGTGGCCTTTTTGTCCACTTTTTGTTCGCTGTCCTGTTTTTCATTTTTTATGACAGCCATTTGTTTTCTCTTTCGCTGTCCCGTTTTCTTAAATTTTTGTCTTCCTTTAGCTTCATAGTTAGCTGCCCCTTTTTTCCCCTTCTTTGGTTTTGATCCTCCTTTTGTTTTCTTGCCTTCTTTCCCTCATCTTCCTTTGTTTCAGCCCTCTTTTCGCTTTGCTCTTTCTCTCTCTTTCAATCTTCCTCTTCCCTTTTTTTGAAAAGTATTGAGAAAAGTTAAAAGTAAAAGTAAAAGTACTCTCCTTTTTTTTACACAAGTCCTAGTATTAAGTAGAGTGATTTGGCTTTCATTTGAAAAGTCCTTTCAAGGATTAAAATCCTTAAGGCACTTTGTATAAAGTTTAATAAAAAATATTGTGTTTGAGTGGGGTTTTTAAGTCCCCACTCTCATCCTCCCCCATTTGGGGAGGCTTGTGTTGTGTGTATGCTTAGATTAGTGCTTTTTTTTTTCATCATTGATTATATCTCATGCTTAGATCACTAATTGTTGATTCATCACTTCTAGATCATTAATTAAGTTGATTACTCTGTTTTAAATTGTCTGCCATTCTAAGTAAATCAACTATGCAAATCTCTTGAATCACACCATAAGGTAGATCAAGAGTGCTCTCTATCAGAGAGTTGTATTTTCATTGTTTAGTATGTTAATCAATTAATATTGAAATTCTCTTGAACTTGCCGTAATCCAAGTCAAGAGCACTCTCTATCGGAGAGCATTCCCACTGCATATCCTTGCATCAAGCATATAGATTAACTAAGTCTCTTGAACCACTGTCATAAGACGAGGTCAAGAGCGCTCTCTGTCGGAGAGTTTTAATTAATTAACTTAATAAAATTCGCAACTCACATCCCTTTAATTAATTAACCCCCTTCCCCCTTTGCCAGAGTATGCTCTGACTGATCTTCGATCGGAATACCCAGAAACGGCATTGGATCTTTAAACCCCACAAGAGGAACTTAACTAAAACTTTTCTCCATAACCAACGCATTGGCGTTGTTCGATAAATACCGAGGCATGTGGGAAAATTCAAAGTGTGGGCGCCGGGCTACCTAATCTGGGAACTGGTAGTTAAGTTATTGAACACTTACCTTTGACCCCAGATAGGTTCATCATGTCTTCGAACGGAGCCACTGAAGGTATTACCAGTTAGGACATCCAGCCACCATAAGTGAAGATCACAAACAAAAAACTTGTAAAATCTACCAAGAGCACTCGCATCACCTAACATTCACTAGCTTGATTTCTAGACTTGTGTTTAATTCTCTAGCGCATTTTAGCTTCATTGACTCCATAAGGCACTGGTCCTTTTTAATTTGCATAATCATATTATTTGATCAATGGTCTATGGTTTATCATAATTTCTTTCTCTGAATGCACTATTAAAGTCTAGAATTTTTGCTTATCTTTGTAATCTCTTGTTAGCAACGTGGATTGCTTTTGATTTAGTATCATATTCATAATAAACAAACACTTCAAATCATAATAACTCCTAAATAACACCCATCCGCATCCGCAACTAATCAAAACACTTTAACAACTTAAGAGCCATAGAAACTCTTTTGTAGGGACTACCCCCCTTGGCTTCGTTAGGAGTTAGCCTAAATGGAGGAGCTAGGAGTAGGTGACAGTACCTAGCTCTGTGCTTGCCCCCATGGTCACACCTCTCCCACTTTCTCAAGTGAGGAGACAGCTTTCGGAAGATTTTTGCTGCTAGTGTGCAATCGGCGGACAACAGGATCTACAATAATATTTTTTGTAGCACATGGTTATGCATTTATTGTTGCAAGTTGTGGCAATATTGAATATCAAAATGGTGTGATTACCAATATGTATCATGTCCCCAATCCGAGTGCAAATTTGTTGTTGGTCTCTCAACTTACTCAAACTAGAAAGAAGGTTTAATTTTGGAAAGATTGGTTTGTTGTGATGGGTGTGCATAATTGGGAAATTGTTACTAATAGATTTATTTATCCCAATTACGGATTATACAAGTTTGATGATGATACCAATATAAATAAGGGTATATCCACTTTCACTACTCAGACCGAAGATTGCAATAGAACTTGAAATGAATGAATCAAACATTTGAATTTTTTAATCTTTAAAGTGATGGTTAAACATGGCATGGTTAATAGACTACCTAGGAGTGTTCCACCTGATGAAGTATGTAAATGGTGTGTGATTGGAAAGAATCACCAAGATCCCTTTGATATTGACAAGGAATGGAGAGAAAATGGTAACTTAGAACTAGTCCATAGTGATCTATGTTACATGAACAAACCATCACTGGAAGGTGCGAGGTACAATTTGATATTTTCATCAATTATTTTTCCTGGTACACTTGGTATATTTTTTTAAGAGTAAGAGTTGTGTCTTTGAAAAGTTCAAGGAATTTAGAGCATTAGATAAAAATTAGTGTGTTTGACCTATGAAATGTTTGAGATCAAACAATGGTGGAGAATAAGTGGGTGGGTCTTTTGAAAATTATCTATTAAAAAATGGAATATCTTGGTAGAGATATGTACCTCATACAACTCGACAGAATGGAGTAGTATAAAGGGAAAAACGAACTTAGGTTGAGATGGGAAATTGTCTACTTCAAGACAAAGATGTATTGACTAGATTCTAGGCAGAAACTATTTACTACTAAAACTATCTACTAAACCTATTTCCAACTTGAGTAGTTCTTAACATGACTCCTATATAGAAATAGAGAGGAATAAAATCTTCCAATGGTCACCCTATAACATTAGATATATTACATGGGAACATATACCAAATGAATGAAGAAATAAGTTGGATGCAATGAGTCGTGCTTTCATGATGATGGGTTATTCGAAAGTATCAAAAAGGTCCTACTTATTGTTTGATCCAGTTAAACATCAAATCATCATCTAAAGGGATGTTGTCTTTGATGAGATAGCCTCAGTTATCAAACTATTAAATTCCTCCTCTAGTTTAATAATAAATGATCCCTTTTAGATTATTACAAAAGAAGGATTGACTGAAATGTATCTTGGAGTTCCAATTGAACCATTGACTTGACTACCTTCTTTGACTTGTAGTCCCTCTATGACTTAAAACTTGACTACCAGTATCAATATTTTAGATCGACATGTTGATGGGTTAGTTGATACTAAAAAATCATCTTTTTAAAATTCTTGTATGCCCTATTGGGCTGCTAAGACAATTGAAGCAACTGGAGTTGATGTAGGAGATATTCATGATTCAAGGAAGGAAAGAACTCAAAAATAGAGTGGTAGTGTTTCTCTAATGGAACATGTGTTAGATATATGTGATCTAGAAACATATGAATATGCACATGGTCAACCTAAGAGGCAGAATGTTATGGTTGAAGAGTACCATTCTTCAATGAAAACTAAAACATGGGAACTAGTTCCCCAACCACAAGGAAATATCATAGTGAAACGTCAACGGGTCTGCAAGACAAAGCTCACATCTCATGGTGATATTGAATGACATAAGTCTAACTTGGTTGCAATACGTTTTTCGCAGCAAGAAGGCATTGACTACTCTAAAACCTTTGCCCCTATTGTAAACATGGAATCAATTCAGTACATTATTTTACTTGTTTCTTGGTTTGGAAGTGAAGTACACAAAATGGATGTCAAAAATGAATTTCTCCATGGATATGTGAATGAATGAATCTATAGGGAGAAACCTCCTAAATTTGAGAAGGATATTGATCTTGTTTGTTGACTGAGAAAATCCTAGTAAGGTTTGAAACAAGCACCCATGGCTTGGTATGAGAAGATCAATCATTTCTTTATTACTCTTGGTTTCAAATTATGTGGATAAGATCATGACATGATTCTATGGTTTACATGACAATGGTGAAATATTGATTATTGCACTCTATGCAGATGATTTAATCATTATTGGTAGAAATATAGATCTGATTTTAGAAACAATTGGTTGAGACCTTTGAAATGATTGACCTTGGTATTTTGCATTTATTTTTGGGCATTCAATTTCTACAGATGAATGATGGCATTTTTATTTCTCAACCCAAATATGTGATGGATCTATTGAATAGGTTCAGGATGACTGACTACAAATCTTGTTCTACACCTTTCTAGTTTTGAGTTAAATTAACCAAATACTATGATACACTGCAAGTGGACATGAATCTCTATTGATGTCTAGTCAAACTCTGATTTATTTAAGTCACATTTGACCTGATATGTCCTTTGTTGTTTGTGTGGTTTATCAATCTATGAAATATCCATGAGAAATTCACTAGAAGGCTACAAAGCACATTATTCATTATATAAAGGGAACTTACCAATTAAAGTATTGCACTCAGATCACTAAACCTTTGGTTGGTTACACACTTTCCCATGAACAAGGGTAATACTTTTTGGCAATACACGGCTGTAAATTGTCTGAAAAGCTAGCTCGATCGAGGTTTATTTAATCCCTCGATCAAGCTTTCAAAAGCTCAATCAAGGATTTAAATAATCCATCGATCGAGTTATTAGGAAAAGCTTAATTGAGCTATTTAAAATAGCTCAATCGAGCTATTATAATATAATGCAAATTATGAAATGTTCTAATAGTTCAAAAGCTCAATCGAGCTATTTAAACTAATATTATTTTTTTTATAAAATACTTTTTCATTTAAAAAATAAATAAAATACGTTTTAGATTTAAATAAACTTTATGGGAAAATGTTTGAGATTGCTATATTTTGGGAATTCTTTTAAAATAGTTCATCCAGCTATTTAAACTATTATTTCTTTTAATAGAATAAATTTTCATTTAAAATAAATTTCAAACATGCTTTAGATTTAAATAAATTTTATAAACAAATGTTTGAGATTGCTATATTTTTGAAATTCTTGTTTAACTTAGTATTAGATTCATTTTTAATTAATTATATGTAATTTTTTACAAAATACTTATATGTAATAAAAAAAATTACAAATTAACATTTGATTTATATAATAATTCTATTACAATATGCACTTATATTTTGTAATGTAATTAATAGTAAGAAAGACAAATCTTTAACTATATTAATATTAATAATACATAATATTTAAAACTATGTTTCAATTCTTTTTTATTTATGTCCCATGGTTTTGGTAACCCATGGTAAATTTGTCCATTGTATCACATCACATCAAATACCATGGGAAAATTTATGCCCAAATCACGTTAAGCTAATTACTATTTGGGTTTTGGTAACTCATGGTAATGGATGCGATGTGACACCATAGAAAATTTTTACATGGGTTACCAAAACCATGGGCCATAAGTCAGGTTAAGAATATATTCAAAAAAATTTAAAATAGTTGTGATTGTTAAAATAATGTATTATTAATTAGTGTTTAATCAAAATAAATAATATCACAAAATTTTATATAGAGAAAATCATTTTAATTGAAAAAAATAGAGCTATTTGAGTGAATATTAGTTTTTTAACCTTTTTACATATAAATTTAATTTTTTTTAATGATTAAATAGCTTGATCGAATCTTTTGGCTTAACCACACATAAACCCTTGATCAAGGATTAAAAAAACCTTTAAAATGGGCTTTTATCCCCCTTTTCTACAATTTAATTTTACTATCCTCTTTGTTATGCCTAAACCTTGTCTTGGGATGCACCTTAGGTGGAAGACTTCATATTGATCCATCAGTCAACAAATCATCTATAAATTGGCCTATAATTTATAGGATTCTAAGTTCGTATGATACTTTTTTTTCCAATCTTACACTTACAAAACCATGTCCACAAATTCAAATCGACGCAAAGAAAAATCAACAATATAAAAAGCACACAACCAAAAAACTTCGAAAAATATATACACCCCATATGAACGCGTCCTTTTAAAAGTGTTTTTTTGTTTTCTACTTTTCTAACCTATAAAAAAATTTACTTTCACACACATGTGTACGAAATGCAATTAAATTTTTCAATGGTTAGTTTCAAAAATTAATAAAAAATATTATTTTCCAACATAAATTTAAAAAAAAAAATATTTGTGCCCTAGTACATTTTGTGTATATTATGTTCATATAATTGTTTTTCAAAAATTATACATTTATCACTAAATTATTTTACGTGGAAACAAGCCACTTGTTAACTTTGCGTGAAATTTACGGGAACAAACCTATCATTAAATGAAATGTTGGCATATTAAATAATATTATTATTTTTATAAAAAAATATAGGTGGAAAGATAACATAATTCCCTACAATTTGTTTTTTTATTGCATGTCGGATTCACAAGGCATATATGAGTTTTGAGGGTTTCGATTTAATAAATGAGTAAAAAAATAAATTTTCATCGTCACTTTTGGCCAAAACGTGTTACCCATTTTCATGGATTCACCCTTACACCAACTCGGATTGTGCAGGATATGGTGATGACAGGAAGTCGATATTTGGCTATGTGTTTCTCTCAGCTCATGAGCCTTAGTTTGGTCATGCAAGAAACAACAGATGGTCTTTCTTTCAAGCATAGAAGCATAATAACATGATGTAGGGAATGTTGGCAGAAAGGCAATATGGATTTCATAGCTCTTGGGAGATATCATATTTTTAGTTAAGGAAGTGATTATTATCTATTGTGATAACAGAAGTATGATACAGGTTGTTGACAATCATGTGGTGCAAAGTAAGATGAAGCATGTATAGATTCATGGGCATTGCTTGTGATAGTTGAGATATGAACCTATCGTCAAGCTTGTATATTGTTGCAATGATGATGAAATCATTATCATTTTTACAAATATTTTATCAAAACCTAAGTTTGCGAAAATTCGGGGTATGCTTGGGCTTCAAGACATTGCATTATGAGGGGGGTGTACTATAGTTTCACCTTTTGAATATCCAAAGAATTGTGCTAATGGGGGGTGTTTGAATAATAAGTCTTGCTAGTTCATCATATCTCTAGATATTCTAGCGACAAAAAAATTATTAGTGTTGGTCGACTACAAGAGTTAACTCATGGCCTGACTGAGTGGTCGATTAATGGGTTGAATAAGCTCTCTATTGATCAAACATACCAACCAACGAACAAGTTGACTAAGTGATCGACCGATTGTGCCATTGGAATAGAATTGTCAACCATGACACAGATTTGAAGAAAATCATTATGTGTGATGACCCTAGTATGTGGACATTATCTTCCTCACTTCAAGATATGTCCTTACATCTTGGAGTGGTACAACCCATGTATCAACACACAATCACACAAAACTCAAAGACTCATGAACTAATGCCTATTATTTGATCAATAACACTCAAGATTACATTTATAAGTCATCCATAATTGAATTTTCTCTCTCGCTTGATAAAAATTACATCCATTTCAATCCCTCTAGTCTAATTCTCGAGCAAGTTACAGTCAAATACACAGAGAGAAAAATGTTTCTTCCTTCTTAGGTCATTTCAGTCTTCTTCTTCTCTTGTTTTCTCTCTTTTGTCTATTGTTTTTTTTCTCATTCTTCTCTTAGTCTTCTTCTTCTCTTTTGTGCCTTCTCTATTGGTTCATTAAATTCTCATCCTCCATTCCTTTTCCTTGAATTTCTCTCTAATTTAATAAAATCAAATGGCATGATCTTAGACCTTCAACAAAACCATACCGTGAGCATACAAATGATGGAATCCTAGATCTTTCATAAATCCTCATACAAACCAAACTTAAATGTTATTAATCATTTTCCAAGGGAAATCTTTTTTTCATTGTTTATTCCCAGGGAAGCATTTTTCAATGATTCTTCCTTTGATGATATTCTGGTGAAGAATAAATCCTAGCCATTGTTGTTGATCGAGATGAATAACTTTGGATCTCGACCATTCATGCTAAAAAAATACGTGGCAAGATAACTGGAATATCTAGACTATTGGTTCATATTTTACTTTTTGATGAATTATTTGGGCCATTCACACTCCTACACCTCACACGTGTGGCACCTTATGAATTCCTTGTGAATGACTATATTTGATCAGGGATTACGACCATGAATGACTAGGTTTACTCAGGGACAACCCGTGTTGTTATCTCCCAAAATAAATTTATTTTCAATAAGTTCACTCATACAATTTATTTTTTGATAGGATGAAGATTTCAAGTCATATTATGAAAGACATTGGGGTGACTAACAAAGTTGGGATAAAAGAATGAGTCAAGGCTGAACTTATCTGGGTGCTAGATGTCGGGATTATTGAGCCTGTTGAAGAATCAGAATGGATAAGTGTTGATTGCATGGGCAGACCCAGGTTTACTATAATTAATCAACAACACCCAAAACTCACTGGCCCTTTCGGCGACAGACAGCGAAGCGATCTGAAGTCTCACCCGAAGTGAATCTCATGGGTTGGCCAAGACTCAAGTGTCTTGGACCAGGTTCTGCGCATCCTACTTCTTCTTTCTTACTCCTGTGCGCCACTAGATCAACTAGCTCCGTGCATCGCACGTCCCCTTCTGCTCACAGAACTTCTTACCCGTGCGATGCTTAACCCCGCGCAAGTCGCACGATTTTCTCTCGCGTCGCACCACTTCCACTTACTCACAATATGCCCAACCTTACCGCATCTCTGCGCACCGCGGAACACCCATCCTTTCCTCAACGCTAATCCCTCAGCTCGCAGTATCGCGCACCGCAGCTCCTCTGCCAATGCGATACCGCCTCTCTGCGATATCCTACCACTACGACTTTGCGCTCTTAACATTGACTGTGCCGATGTGCGGATCCCTACTTCTCTAAAGTATATTGTGAGTAACTGGTCATTAGAGACAGACGTAAAGGAGTCTTTAAACAGCCTACTAAAATGCTTCAACTTATCTTTATCTTCTTGTATTATCATGAGCTGATCAATACATACATTCACCTACTGCAACTAACATTACATGCATAATAACCAGTAACCATAAGCAAATACAATCACATTTATACAACACATAACACGCAGATTTAACGTGGTTCACCCCCGGGATGGGAGCTACGTCCACCAAACTGTGCTTCTATTATATATCTTGAGGGAAGTTAGCACAGTTTGTTGCACTACATATGCAGCGTGAGGTCTCTTCTAGACCTCTGGTCTATCTCTATGTTGCCTTTCTTTCAATATATCCTTCCCTCTCTGTTCTCTCTATGAATGGTTACATATAGACTCAAATGACTCACAGACAACTAGGTGTCTGGATCGTTACAACGCAGTCCGTTTGACTGATTCCTGAGTCTACAAAACTATCAACTGACCAACTATCTAACTGACTGCTTAGCTAACCCTTTACAATACAAAAATGCAAGCTTTTATAGGCAGCCCGAAGGTCATGCCATTACAACACTGTGGGCCTGTCCCAACAGTAAACCCATACCCTA
>LPNX010380595.1:752996-913389 GCA_001517045.1 Pseudotsuga menziesii
CAGTCCGTCTGACTGATTCCTGAGTCTACAAAACTATCAACTGACCAACTATCTAACTGACTGCTTAGCTAACCCTTTGCAATACAAAAATGCAAGCTTTTGTAGGCAGCCCGAAGGTCGTGCCATTACAACACTGTGGGCCTGTCCCAACAGTAAACCCATACCCTAAATAGTGACAGTCGGTCCTCTCTGTCCTTGAGGTAGCCGCTTCCCGTCACACTGCAGCTCTCAGCAGTCTTCCATGCTTCCCGGCACTGACCATGGGTACTATGCACCGCTTCTCTTTCTGTCCTTCGTCTTCAATGCTTGAGCCTCGTTTCTCCTTCTTCTTTATGAGGGTCGCTGAGCCCTCCTGTCTTCCACCGCTGCCTTCAATGCAGTGGTTGAGCTTTCTTCTCTCGGCCGCTCAGGTACCGTTGCCTTCTTGACTTTTCTATCCCAAAAGTCATGGTTTCCGGCTCTGCTCTCCAGCTGGAAACGTGCTACGCTGTCGTAGCTCTGCCCTGTCCTTTTTCCGCCAAAACTTCTCTCTTTCCGCCAAAATTAGCAGCTTCTTCTGTAGCTACGGGATCCTGCTCCAACAATAAGTCCTATGGTGGTCCAAGATAAGAAGACTGGGGAGGTCTGAATATGTGTCAATCTAAGAAAACTAAATGATGCTTGCATGCATGATCCCTTTCTGACACCGTTCGCTGATGAGGTTCTTAAAGGAGTCGGCGGTCAAGAAATGTATTCTTTTACATATGGATTTTCTCATTATCACCAGGTCATAATTGCAAAGGAAGACCGCCATAAAATCACATTTGTCACCGAGTGGGGCTTTTTTTAGTACAAAGTGATGCCTTTTGGGTTGAAAAATGCACCTGTGATATTCTCTCAGTTTGTTGTCGCTACATTCAAATATTTTATTCAGAAATTCCTTCAAGTTTATATGGATGTTTGGACAGTCTACGAGATGATTAAGGATCACTTGGAAAACCTGTGCTTAATGTTGGAAAGGTGTCGACAGCATCAGATCACCTTGAATTCAAAGAAGTGCATCTTATGTGCACCATTTGGGATACTGTTGGGTCATATTATTTGTAAGCAGGGGATTTTGTTTGATACAGAGAATATTGCGCTCATTCTAAGCCTGCCACCACCTACAAATATGAATATGCTTCATGCGACACTAGGACATACTGGGTACTATCGCAAGTTCATATGTGGTTATGCTGTGATTACTGCCCCCATGGAGAAACTGTTAAAAAAGGATGCTACATTCATATGGAGCAAGGAGTGTCAAAGCATCTTCAACACATTGAAGGCCAAGATGGCTTCAGCACCCACACTTGTGTTCCCCAATTGGAACAAGGAGTTCCACATCCATGTCGATGCCTTGTTCGTTGCACTGGGAGTGGTACTCACGCAACCCAGAGAAGAATATCTAGATCACCCGATTGCCTTTGCTAGTAGGAAGTTATCCTTTGTGGAGAAGAGTTACACGACCACAGAAAGAGAGGGGTTGGTGATGGTATATGCACTGCAGAAGCTCGGGAATTATCTCTTGGGTGGTCACTTCAAAATATTCACTGACCATTTGGCTTTGAAATATCTGGTTAATAAGCCTGTGTTGGGGGGGAAGATATGTCGCTAGCTACTTCTCTTTCGAGAGTTTGATTTCAAAATAATTGTAAATCTAGGACACTTGAATTTTGGTCCTAACCATCTGTCCTGCATTGAAATAAGTGAAGAGCCCACCAATATTGATGATGGATTGTCGGATGCACAATTGTTCCAAGTGGATATCGTAGATGATCATTATGCTCTGATCATTTAGTTCTTGTCAACCGAATTTGCACCAAAGGAAATGTCAACCAGTGATAAGAAGCAGTTGGTAGTGAAGGCTTCGTATTTCCAGTTGATCAGTGGGCACTTATACAAACTTGGACTAGATGACATCCTGTGACGGTGTGTTCTACCTCATGAACAAGGGAAAATTCTGGCAAAAGCACATGCAGGTGTTGTGGGTGGACATTATGGAGGACGAGCTTTTGTGTGTAAGGTATTGTGTGCCAGACTATGGTGTCCTATTTTGCATAATGATGCAGCAAACTATGTGCGGAGCTGTGACGTCTATCAACGTGTCGGGAAGCCATCGCAATGGGACGAAATGTCGCTTGTACCACAGGTAAATTTGAAACCTTTTGATAAATGGGTTCAATAAACCCACCAGGAAAGAGAACGGGTGCATGGTACATAATCACCGCGACTTACTATTTGACAAGGTGGGTGGAGGTTGCACTAGTTATGGATTGCACCGCTGCGATAGTAGCAAAGTTCATATTTGAGAACATTGTGACATGGTTCAGATGCCCTTGGATATTGATGAGCGACCAGGCAAGTCACTTTATCAACCGCACAATAAAAGCACTGACAGAGGAATTACAGGTGTATCATAAGAAAAGTACGCCATATCATCCATAGGAAAATGGAACCGTAGAAGCCTTCAACAAAATATTCGAAACCGCACTAACAAAGGTATGTAATGCTAATTGTGATGGCTGGGATTTAAAGATTCCTGCAGTTCTGTGGGCATATCGCACCACTTGCAAGAGGCTGATGAGGAAGACGCTGTTCAAATTAGTATATGGGCAAGAGGCAGTCATGCCTATGGAGTACATTGTCCATAGTCTGCGCATTCCAGTAGAAATTGGCATGGCCGATGCAACAACACTTGAGGAGCGAGCAACATAGCTAGCCCAATTGGAGGAGGATCGCTTCATCGTAGGCTTCCAGCAGCATGTCAAGAAGGATCAACATAAGGCGTGGCATGACCACCACATAAAAAACAAACAATTTTCACAACGAGATTTGGTGTTGTTATAAGACAGCAAGTTAATGAAGCATCCCGGTAAATTACATATGCACTGGTTAGGACCGTATCTTGTTCATTCCATTACTTCTGGGGGAGCAGTTCAATTGCAGCAGTTAGATGGATCGATGCTACCGAAACTCGTGAATGGTAGTTGCTTGAAGCCCTGTAGGACAAGGACAAAGGTGCGCACTTCTTGAAGCACTGCACCGAAAAAAAAAAGGAAGCTAGAGATAGGAAGCAAGAGGAATGGAGGGCCCACCAATAGGGGTTGTATTAGATTAGGGGGCAGTTGACTCAGCAGTTAATAGCCAATTAGCCAGGGAAAATGGTTGCACCAGAACAAGGTGGTGTGATAGGAAAAGGTTCTCCATGAATAGAAAGAGTGACTTGTATTGTACGGGAGACTCCATGACGATGACCGAACATCACATCAATACTCAATAACGACTATTAAAGAGGGAAACAATGGTACGGTTGACATCATATTTAATGATAGCATATCTGAAAGGCAGGGTGGCAGAATTGATGACGTATTTAGCACACACGTGAATGATTCAGTCATAATGATGCACCCAAGTGAGTTATGATGGCATCTAAGCCAAGGTTAGTATTATAAGCTGAGGGTCGGTAGCTGAATTAACCCCAGTAGGAAGTGTCGCACTGAGAAAAGTTACAGAAGAGTTGGGTTGGGTCGTTGAAGGAAGCTCCGTTGTGTAAGGCATCGGCTATCGAAGGGGAAATGTAGGCTTCCCTTGATACGGGGAAACCTATGAGTGAGAATGTTGTCTCAGCAAAAATTGATGACGACGTTGTGAGTATGCGGGTTAGTTTGGCTGAGATAGAAGTATCTAGAAAATTTGTCCTTGGCTATATTTCTCCTAGATGATCTGAGGTGCCGACTAAGACACCCATGAGGAATCCGAATGGGATCAGATTTCTTGCCCCACTTGACTAAGTCTGCAGGACCAGGGAACCGAGTCAACTTTAGGCAACCCAGGATGATCCTGAATGCAAGGAAGGACCAAGTGGGTAGAAACAGGATGAGCTCGAAAGGACCAAGTGGGTAGAAGTAGGATGAGCTGGAAAGGATCAAGTGGACAGAAGCAAGGCTGCAGATTTTGTCGTTGCTTCACAATTTGTAGCTGCAGACATTTGTTGGCTAGACAAACACTTCTTGAAGGGAGAAAAAAAATGGAGAATGATGTAGTATTCATAGAATTTGGAGCACAATGGCATTACAGGTTACATAAGTCCAGAATTTTTCTAAGGTCCGCTACAGTTGATGTTGAAGGAAGCGGTTGCGTCCAACTGCAAGTCAGAAAATTTGGAAACACTCGCACATGGATGCATATGTGATGGTTTATGCTCTCCATGATCACTGAAGACACCATGGCCAACTCACGTGGCTTGAGGACGAGCCACAAGATTGTGTTGGGGGCCTATTGGCAGGGGGTTGGAGATAGGTGAGTTACACAGCATCTAGGATGTTGTGCACACTCATGAGGCACCACGCAAGGCAAAGATAGCACAACAGACGAAAAATAGTCCACTTTTAATATTTTCATGTCGTTTTGTACTCATTGGCCATTTCTTCAGAATACTAGTCCTTGGTGGTTAAATTAGTTAGAATTTGTTAGGAGTTAGTTAGAAGTGGACCTTGAATGTAAAGGCACAAGCCTATATATAGAGTTAGAATTGCAAATGTAAAGAGATAGAAATAGATATTTTGATCAGTAAATCTGTGAGCGATTGAGTCTTGTGTTATCTTGTGGGTTGATCATTCTCTTGTTGTGGAAAAGTATTGTATGTTTTGGATCTATTGCGCAGAAGTAATATAACACGATGGATGTTGCTCTGAATTGTTATTGTCTTTCATATCTCTTTTCTGTCCTTATGTGTTGCGATATCAATGATGGATTTTTTATGGATCTGCGTTCTGAATGAATAATATGATATTGCTGCGATGAATAAGTAAATGATGCGATCTGTTTAGATCTGTGGTTATACTGATAGATCTATGATGAATGTTGCGATGCCTGATGAATGGCTCTGTTAGATCTGATAATTATGCTAATGAATCGTTGATGCCCGGATCCTCCTCCTTACTACCAAAAAATTGGTTTCGATAGCTCTCCCTTGAACATCTTGAGTGAGACTTCATCCGCTCTGCGGTTGTTTCTAGGCAGTTTAAACCCTATATGGGTCGGTGCTCAGGGAGATTGCACTGGTTGGGCCTCGACAGAGCGAGAACCTCCTGTCGACAAGGCTTTGTTGGTGGATTTTGTCCAATAGGGATCATTCCCTATAGACAACTATGATTGCATCCAAATATCATGTGCCATGGTTGCTTTTGAATGCTCCTATATCATAGAGATATAGAAGAATAATAACCCTTATGTGAAGTAGAATGTAATGTGAGAAATTGTGAGAAGTGAATAATGCATCTTGATGTATTGTCATGACATGCTTAAGTGATGAAATGATGTATATTTAGACACCGCCTCTTCTTGGAATTTCTTAATCTTGTTGATTTATGTTATTCCTAATCTCCTAGTTTCTCCAACAAATTGTCGATTTTAGGGAAATATTCTTCAACTTGATGAAGAAGGATCCATTTGGTTATAGCCAAAGGTAGTCCTAAACTCCAAAGAGAATAGACTACACTAATGCATGATTTGGGAAGTCTTGATATAGTGGAAAAATATGCAACTAGAAGATGCTATGTGGGAACCAAAAATGATTTTACACCAATTTTCACTCCTCTAACCTTGAGGACAACACTACTTTTGAAGCATGCAGGCATGTTATGGCCCTACCTTAACCTCACTACTTTGGGTACTTAGGAGTTAGTCAATTAATGTAAATGGTCATATTCTTTGTATAACACCATCAGGTAGTTAATGTATTGTTATTCAATGTAATAGGATCATGTTTATTAAATAAGCCCCATGAAGTGATTGGTACTCATTAATGATGGGACCACAAGTAGTTTAGATTTTTCTAGTAAGAGGTTATTTATAGAGGTAGGAGGTTATGTAATGTTTTTTCAAGTGTTGTTATTCTATTGGGACTCTACCTAAAATGTTTGCCCTTAAAAATGCTCATGAACATTTGTCTCTCTTTATGGATTATCAATACAAGTGATAAATTATGTAGGTTTAATATAATTATCTATCCTACTTTATTTTCTGTAGTTTATATTGCTTTAAATATTGCTCATAATTTATTGTTTTTTCTAGATAATTACATTACATATTTAGTATTTGATTATCTAGAATTCAATAACCCTCTAACTTGGCCACTACTCCATCAAATTACCAAGGTTTTATTTAAAAACATGACATATTTTATTTGGGGATAAGGGCCATGATTTTTATTTTTAAAATCTTAGCTAGCTTTCTCATACATGATTTATGTTTTAAGTGAGCCTTCCTTCCTTGCTTTAAGCCTTCCACAACAAAGAGTTGAAATTATGTGATGCCTTTTATGAAAACTTATGCATTAGGAGCCATGAAATATACCATAAAGACATGGTTCTATTGCTTGGCCTCATGAAAATGAACATGAACAAATGACAGGTAAAATCCTTAAATATAGATGAAAGATTAATTAAATTATGTATTCTTCTTTCACATAAATACTATTTTTTTATTACATAAATTGTTTACTTAATAATTACAAAATATATGTACAACATTTTATAAAAAAAGTTGGTCCAAAAAGAAAACTTCATTGAAAAAACACCTTATCAAAATTAAGATAATCCAAGTTCCAAAAGCTTATATCAAACTATATGTTAAAAGATGGGCCATAAAACATTCTTATAAAAAAATGGTAACTCACTTGACTCCGACTTAAAATAAATAAATAAAAATACTACACATTCTAGCTCCCAGGACACCCGTTCTATCTCCAATGACACCTAATCAAAATTAAGATTAATTATCCACATCCCAAAGGTTTATACAAAATAAAGAGCATAAAAAAACAATTCAATGGAAACCCATAATTAAAGGTCATTAAAACATCATAGATGACATGAAGATCACATTCAAGATATACGTTAATACTAAGCTGCTACAATGAATCTTATGTATGGAGTGTCTTGGAAACATATGGATTATTAGTTTTTTTAGATGGAAAGATCCACGGGAAACCTAGCAATACTTCCTCACATTCATGGATGGTAGAAGTGGTAAACCGCCAGCCATCCTAGCAGAAGACCTAACCCCAAAGGACTCAAGGCTCGAACCCGTGACCTCCCCCTGAATCGAGAGAGTGTGCACACGTCTTACCAATTGAGCTAACCCTTGGAACTATATGGATCATTAGTTAATAAAGTAGTGTTCCATCCATCATATGCTTGCTATACAAACACTTATGCTTGGATATTTCATATACTTATCATTTTCTCACCATAAGCAACAAGCAAAACTTGTACTGATTAATATTTATATATTTTTATTAGTAAGAATTAACAATGATAAATTATAAGCTAAATTCTAATCATTTTATCCAAATGCTTGCATGGTATTTTTCAAATTCTATAATTTTTTAATTTTAAAATGTCATTTTTGTCTGCTTTATTCTACATATCAATTTGATAAAAGTTTAACAAGATAAAGATGCTAGTAGAATGCATAATTAAGGATCTTTTGAATTATTTTCCATTATCATCATATCCATCATTATTAATATATGCATATTTTATAAATATATCAATCATTTGAATTTTTTTTAATAATTTTTTATTATAAATATTTTGTGAATGGTAATCTACATTGTATATAGTGTTATCCTCGATTTGCAAAGAAACCTAATATTTTAATATCTATTATTTTATAATAATTTAATATCTATTATTTTAAAAATTGAACTTGAACTTCAAATAAGCAATTATGAAAGCCACTTAAATAATATCAATTTAGTAACATACTTTGTTTATTTAAATTGTCAATGTTGATAATAATTTTGGTCCCACAATGAATTTTTTATCCAACTAAATTATCTTGTAGTGATAATTGTGATTAAGACCCAGCATCTCTTACGCTATTTATTTGTATATATATAGTGCACCAGCGAAAGTGAGGGCTGATTGGTGAATGCTCACCCATACCGATACAACTTCTAACTACTAACATGGTGGCCCCCATGATGGGAATTTTTAGTTTATTTTAATAAATTTAGCATTATAAAATAAGAAAATTTAAATGTAAGTAGTCGTTGTAAACTTTTAGTTTAAATGTGAATGATCGATACAGACTTTGGGATAAAATGAACTTTAATTTAAAATTAAAATATCATATACACCTAGCTTTACTAAAAAATAAGTCGCATTACTATTAAAAAAATCCTCTTTGAAAAAGATACATTGCGCATTTTTAGGAAATTAAGATGCTGACTGATGGTAGAAATGAGGTGCACCTACATAAATTTAGTAGGAAACTATACCATTCCCTTGAGTACATGACGTAATTATTAATTGAATGCCTGAAACCACTCAACCTAACTTTATGAATGCAAGGTCGGTTTGGTGGCTTAGGCTATGATATTTGTTTTATGGGTTTATGAATGCAAGGTTGATTTGGTGGCTTAGGCTATGATATTTGTTTTATGTACCAACCCTTTTGGTTTCCCTTTGGAAAAAAATTCTCTCAAGATAATAATGCAGTGGTTGGCATTGTGCATGATTGGCCTTTGAAGTCCATTCATTATGTATCAATGTCAAATTTGACAAGTCCCCTACATTATTATCATTGCAAACCAAATGATGCTTACAAACTAGGCTTCTACTGAAATGAAATGCAGTGGGTTGCAATATATTGTTATGTTCTATTTGTAGTACTACATGGTACTTTTTCCACATAATTTACTAAAAAAATAGATATGTTTAATGTGTAATTTTTATTATATAAATAGATATTTTTGTGATGGAACATTATTTGTATGTACTTCACATTTTTCTTTTACAAACTTTTTTGAGAAATGAGATACTTGTAACTTGTAATTTTTATAACAAAAATCAGTTTTCTAAATTATTCCATGGTTAATTTTTTTTAATGAAAACTTAACCTTTAACGAAAAAGATATCATTACTACTTACAACTAAGATAACATTACTACTCACAATTATCTCCAATTAACAAATTTTACTGTTTCTTAAAATACTAATTATAATTTTAAAAATGTTTAGAATTTTAAAAGTTTATCTTATAAATATAAAATTTTGATAAATTTTAAGTAAAATAATTTTGACAATTTTTAAATAAAATAATAGTAGCTTAGAAAAGTTTGTGAAGAATATATGAGAAAATAATACTTTGAAAAATAATAAATAGGATTTCTTTAAAAAAAAATTGTATGAGAGATGTGTAAGGTTTAAATTTCCATTTTAAAAAAAAATTTATTATGGGTTAAAAGTGGTAGTTATTTACACATCAATACAAATATTTAAACATTTAAAAACAAAAATAACAATTCTCTTTAAAAACAATCACTTTATTAAAAAAACATATAATCTAAAATCAAATTATTCCATTGTCTTTATCATACAATAATATAAATTGCTTTTAAATCACCTAAGTAAGTAAGTAAGAGTATATATATATGGTTCATAGGAGATTTTATTTATCTGGGGTGGATTATGTAATGATAATTACATGATTTACTAGGGTAGATACTTGGGGGTCTTATTTTGGCTACATATGGTAACAGTTTTTGGATAGAGTTTTGAACTTGCTGGATTGTAGATGATATGTATGTTTTCTCGACAAAGGTGACAATATGTCGATGTGTAAATATCTCTGGTAAACTTTTTTTATATATTATATATATAAGATCTTTTTTTATGAAAAAAAAAAGTAAGAGTATATATATATAAAGTTTAAGAAACACTCGCTCTCACATTTCGAAGTAGATCATCATCAAGCCACCATCTTCACATCTATTATTATGTGAAAGAACACAGGAAGGGAAACATCAAAGGGGATTTGTCATTTAGAGGTTTTGAAGGAGGGTTAATGGAGGATTTTATAGCTTTAATAAAGAGTTTTTTTGTTTTTTTGTTTCCTGAGAATAATTGATGTTTTGAGTATAGTTACATAATGTATAGATTTATGTATGTTATAAAGCATTCATCTTTTGTATCAATCTCCTTTAACTAAGCAAACTCTTGTATCCTAACATTGAGGTATGTAGTGTTTGTATCACAACCCCAAAGATTTGATGTCGTAGGCTTGCCCAAAGTTCACCAATCATGCGGCACCACCCAAATTTTTGCTCAAGGACTAGGCCACCAAAAATTATTTTTCGATGGACTACATCTCTTCACTCACTACATGCCCATACCTTCTATTGATGAGCTACATGTTTCTTGAGCCAACCATACTCTTGAAACAACCTTTCTAACCTCCACATGGACTTAGATTATTAGGTGTGTGTTCTATACTTAGCAAATTCAATAGTTACACAAGCAAGAGACCAAAACACAACATAAGTTATCAGGTGGGTTCCCAAACCAGGCACCCAACAAAACTTTATTAAGTGAAAAGATTATAATGGGTGTTCTAAGCAATGGTTGGAACCTCAAATATAAAGTGGGTGTGTCTTTTAGCTTGCTGCTCAAAATACAACAAACAACACTCCTTGGGTGATGTGTCTCAACTCTCTCAGTTTGCTTAATGTTGCCACCTCTGTCTCTCTCGAAGCCTATTGCCGTAACCTGTCTCACTTGTGTGCTCTACCTTCACACCATCTACCATAGAGCTCTTTCCCCTTATCCTTAACTCTTTGATAGAAGACTAATCATAGAATGTTGCTCGGATCCTCATTCTTAATCCCCTTTTTCAAATGTGTCCGTCAAATATATACATGAGACATCCTCTCATCTTAGGTGGGCGCACAAGGAGGGGATGCATCGTTTAAGGAATCCCTAAGAAATATGGATTCTCTCTAAATGGTTGGCCTGAAGGACCCTCAGTAAGTCCTCTAACCCGATTCCAACACTTGAGTGCTTCTCTTAATGCCCTTCTAGCATTAGTGCTCCACTCTACTAACTATTTTATTGATTCCTTGACATGTTCCCAAGCCTCTTTGTCCATGAGCTCAATTTTTATGTCGATGGTGTCCACATGTGCTCGATGTGGTGTATAACCATTTTTACCCTCATTAGGGTGGCTTACGTCCATGCCTTAGGAAAATAGATCCGATGGCATCTCTTTAACTTTCTGCATGAGCCTTTTCTACTGAAGCCTTTGTTGAATATTGAAGCCCCTTTCTGATGTTCCTCTTCCCAAATCCTTTGTCAAATCATCGAAGCATATAGGTCGCATGCCTCGTTTTCAAAAGTTTTATTCCCACACTCGATCCATCATTTTTCACGGTTTCCTTACGTGCTCCTTGAATTTCCCAAGTGCGTTGATCCACCTCATGGTTGTGTTGTGTGTGTCTATTTCCCATGCGCATAAGCTACCGATGGAAGAGTAGGTGTGGGGTTGCCGCTTGTTGAGAGAAAAGAACATTACATCCTCCCCCACTCAACTTCATTGTTGTCCCCAACAACGTCATAAGAAATATTGTTGTCTTCACATGCTTTTCATTTGTCCATGGTCGCTTCTAACCATTCCACGCTATCTTTGTTCCATTACTTGTGCTTCTCAAACTACTTGCCCCAAGTCTATACACAATATTTCCAGGATGCAAAAAGTTGGGGTTTTTTCTTTCTATTGTGATTGCAACCTATTTCCATTACCGATGACTTACATAGCAATGGAAACTCAACCTTCTATAGAAGGATGCTAATATGCCTAAGTGTTGTTCCATGTTTTACTTACTACTGCTTACTACTGCTTCGGTACTTAGCCATTATACCATGTATTTGTGTTTTAATATCCCCCATGTATGAACTAGTTGGTTGATTAGTCCAACCTTCATGCCCATCCATGAGAATGCACTTCTCATACCAAATTGGTCTCTTCCCTTCTGCATTTCAGCTAACTTGCACAAATCCTTTTTTCTAAGGTAGAATTACCCAGTTACCTTTTCCCATTGTCATGTTTTAGAAAACTTTCCAAAGCTCCCAAGTCTCCACTGCTCGCTCCCAATCAGTGATCCAACCTCTTTCTATCATCCATGAACATAGTTTGGAAAGTGGTGATCAACATCATAACCAAACCAACTGTTTTTTTGTGCTTTGTGCAAAAATATCTCATAATAACTTCTCGTTGTAAAGGTGTACGATCTAATATATTCAATTGGGTGGGGATCAACTATTAGTCATAAATTCCCATTGCATAAAAAAAACTCCACAATGGTTGTGGGATTCTTATCGAGGAAGTCAAAACCTGTCTATGAGTCTTGACTACTTTGTGTTATGTGTGAAGGTACTTCCTTCACCTTCACAACTTTGTTTGGACTATCTTCTTCTAACACTTCCTCCATGACATGTGAATGCACCTTTGCTCGCTTCACAACTTATTGTTACTTTTTTGTTTGTTATCCTTATGTTTCTTTTCTCGATGCTTTGTCTGGTAGTGGAGCCTCCTCAATGTCCTCAACAACAACAAAGT
Source organism: Pseudotsuga menziesii (assembly GCA_001517045.1). Classification (NCBI taxonomy): domain Eukaryota; kingdom Viridiplantae; phylum Streptophyta; class Pinopsida; order Pinales; family Pinaceae; genus Pseudotsuga; species Pseudotsuga menziesii. The sequence continues at coordinate 765,420 of LPNX010380595.1, forward strand.
TTCACTCATTTTGTTTATTGTCATGGACACGAATAGTGCCCATCTTCTACATGGGTATGCAACTTTTTTCATTTTCCATGCCACCACCTTGTGATTGAGGGAATCATTGAGTAATAGCTTTCCCATGCTATTGTGACCCAACACATGAAATCTCTTTACCTTGGAAATTGTCTTTGTTTCCGACCTTCATAAAAACCTCCATGCCTTTGAAGTCCTTCCTCCGTTCATCCAAAGAACACCATGCTTTAACCTCTTATATGAATAAATCCAACAAAGTATCCATCTTTTCCAATCTCTTCTCTACATGACTTATGTCCTTCTGTGCACCTATGGTTGCTTTTCCCAAACTCTACTTCTCTTCTTTCTATATGATGAAACCAGGAAAATTGGTGGGATCAATGGTTTCTTTGATCAATCTAATGGAAGAAGTCTTGGGAATACGTCCCATTTTCCTACTAATCAAGTGCACACCGTGAGTCCCAACTTCATCTAAAAACATCAAGCAACTTACATGGGACAATAGAATTCCTTTGGCAAGCTTGATGAAATATTTCCCCATGATAACTTGTTGGTCATCCATCAAAGAAACCTCCAAATCTAAATTTCCAAACCACTCCCCAACCTTCAATTGTGTGGAATGAACTACTCCTAGTGCTGGTGTTGTCTTTATTCCCTCCTGGACCCAGGTTCAGTCCCTTCTGATCAGCACAAAAAATCCCAAGATACTGACCTGATGGAGTAGAGCTCAGTCGGAAACACCTGCGACATAGATGTCGTCTCACCCAAGATATCTCAGTTTTATGGATAACTACCAGAGCCATGTTTCCGCAATTATGTGGGAGGGTGTTTTAGTGCCTTGGCTTTATGCCAAGGTTTTCGACGAAGACCAGATGGGGGTGGATTACTTATATGCACAGTACACTAACTGTGATCCAATCCTTCTTTATGCGACTTAAGTAAATAAACAATGAACATACAACCTAATCACATTCATTAATATAATGTGGTAGTCATACATTTGTCCATTTGAAACATAATAATCAACCAGTCATTCAACACAACATTCACACATATACACATCATGTAACGTGGAAACCCATCTAGCATAAAACCAGAAGGTTCTCTTCATATGGCATGAGGAAATATATGCACCTTTTGTATGCACACAAAGCTCCAGACTCTATTCAATAGCTTCTCTTCTATCTTTACAAACTTTTCCTCCCTCTCATTCTCTCTGATATTCTCTCTTTCTCTTCCTACTCTACTCCTACCAGCGATCCACACACAGCCTGGATCGCCTCAACTTTCTCTACTCGCTTGTGCACTCAACTGCAGAACCTCTACCTTGATGCACTCAATGATACAGAGTCATTAATCAAAATCCTACCTCAATTCTATCTCCGACGTCTTTTTGAGTGTCTAGAGACTACTTAGATGCTATATTAACTAATCAACTAGCCGTCTAACCCATGTACAGTTTGGGTTCCTTCTTTTATAGCCCCATTATAGAATCGATACAACTCCCATACATGCTTCTTACAAACTCAATATTGACTCGATACATACTCTAATAGACTCATTACAGACTCCTTTTCAGTTTCTATCTCAGTTGCCTTACTATATCCAGCCAACAGGCCATCTTTCCTATTCTAGCAACACATAATGAGAGGCACTATCGACCTGACTTACAAAGATACCTTCACGCATGTGGTTTCCATCGGCTCCATTTGAGCTCATACCCACAATCATTAAGGGCTATCGCTTTCTCAACGCTATGCCTTACTGTCATTTTCTGCCCTTTATGCTATTTGCACACATGATTGCGCTGATATTCTTCCATGTCATCCCATATCTCGTTCTATCCTTTTGTCGCAACTTACTCATTAGTGTAGCTTCCTCTTCCAGTGCCTTCTCTTTGCCTTCTTCTGTTGCATCATCCTTCCCTTTTCCCTTTATGTTTCTTCGTCGGCCATATATCATTCCTCTTCTCCTTTACGTTCTTCTCCATACTTAGGAAAAATTCTACATGAATTCTTCCCTACTGTCCCGAGGCCCAACAACTGGATTCACATATGAGTTAACTACCTTGAACACTTCCAAGCTTTCCTTAGGATTATTGTGAAGTGCAATAACAATCCATTTACCTATAAAATTTGTTGCACCTAAGTCAATCAAAGTTTCCACATTTAATCTACTCACCATTGCATACACAAAATTGAGGTAATTTTGTCTTCTTTTATGCAAAGCTTCCACATGATCCTCAACAAACTTATTTAGGCCTCTCTTCAAGGCACTTAGAACCTACATCATCCTCTTTGAATTTTCTTGCACTTGAGCTACTCCCGAGTCTGTTGACTCTTCAATCGTTGTTAGCCATGCTTCTTCCAAATGTCTTTCCAACTCTAGCTTCAAAGGAATATTCCAAGCAAAGTGGTTATGTGAACAAAGAAAACATGCAATGAATTTATTGGATTCAATTGCATTTCCACTGTGGAGTTGTTATTCTTTCTTTTGAACAATTCAAACTCCTATTTCCATGCATCTACCTTCTCAAACAAGGCTTCAAGACTCACATTAGTTTGCTTTGTCTGCCTTGTGTCCATAAGGCACAACTCAAGAGTCTCTATGTGCTTCTGATCTCGTTCCTTGAATGCATCTTGCTTCTTGGTATTCCATGACTCTTCGACACCATCCATGTTGTAACCCAAAAATGATGCATTCCTCCTAATCACATTTGAATATCAGATTTGAATATTTATTGACCAATACATCACCTACATCTTCTGACACCTTTAATCTGTATTTCTAGGTACTTGTCATTGGGTGTTGTCCTGTTGATGCACTTTACCTCCCAAGTGAACTTATGTAGATGTATGTGTCTACTCCTAGGCAAGCTATGTCTTGAGCACACTATGCTTCGAGTGCACCTCTTTTGGCACGTTGTCTCCCTAGTGCATTATTTCTTGGGTACATTTTGTCTTCCAGTGCACTAAGTCTTGGGCACACTTCTTTCGATGCTTGGTCTATTTTTTGAGCACTTGAGCACGACATGTTATGTTTGGACCTCCACTTCTGTATTGAGTTTAGGGTGCACCTCTCCTGACATGTTGTGTCCTAGGAACAACTCCAATGGAACACTGAGTTTTGGGCACATTTTTCCTGACGTGGTGTGTCATAGGTGTACCTCTATCAAACTTTTACTTCCATCTCACTTCTTGTCTCTAATACTAACTATCTGGGACAATTGTGAAGATAAACTTCTAGCTCTTCTTTAAACTTTGATACTAATTGTCACTTCGAGATAGTGGTGAAGAGCTCATACCAAAACTTTTGGTTTAAACCTACTCTAATACCAACTGTCACAACATGAAATATTTTGTGTCGTGATCTTTCCCGAACTTCGATGATCATTCGACACCACTTGAATTCCATCTCGAGGACTAGGTCATCCAAAATTGCTTTTCGGTAGACTAATGCCTCTTCACTCACGACATGCCCATACCTTCTTTCGATGAGCTACTTGTTGCTTGAGCCAAATATGTCCAACAACCTTGCCAACCTACACTTGGAGTTAAATTATTACATGTGTGTTATGTGTGTGTTCTATATGTGGCCAATTCAATGGTTACACAACCAATAGACCAAAGAAAACCACAAGATATTAGGTGGGTTTCCAAACTAGGCACTCGAAGCTTTTTTATTAACTTAACATATTACAACGGGTGGTCCAAGCAATGGACGAAACCTCAGATACAAAGGGGGTGCAACCTTCATCCTGCTACCTAAAATACAACAAAAAACACTCCTTGGGTGCTCTATGCCAACTCTCTAGGTTTGCTTGTTTCCATCTCTGTCTCTCCTGAATCCTATTGTTGTAACATGTTTCACTTGTGTGCTCTACCTGAACACCATCTACCACAAATTTATTTCCCCTTAGCCTTAGCTCTTTGGTAGAAGACTCATCTTAGAATGCTCCTTGGATCCTCCTTTAAGATCCCTTTCTTCAAATGTGTCCATCATATATATATATATATATATATATATATATATANAGAAATCTGAGCGGTTTCCCAACAGTCAGCACAGAGGTCCCTTGGTAAATATTTTGATCCAATTCCAACACTTGGAGGATTCTCTCGATGACCATCTAGTGTCAAGTGCTCCACTTTACCGATTTTTTTCCTGATTCCTTGACATGTGTCCAAGCCACTTTGTCCATGAGCCCAATTGTTGTGTCGATGGCATCCACATGTGCTCGCGTGGTGTACAACTATTTTTCCCCTCATCAAGGTGTCTTACCACCATAACAAATGGACTCGATAACATCTCTTCCAATTCGCTGTGTGCAGGAGCATTTTTTACCAAATCCTTTGCCAACTGTTGGAACCCCTTGCCAATGGTTTTCTTGCTAAATCCTTTGCCAACCCATCAAAGTTTCTTAATCGCATGCCCCATTGTCAAAAGCTCTGCACCCACGCTCAATCCATCATTTCCCACTATTTCCTTGCATGCTCTTGGAAGTCCCTGAATGTGCTGATCCACCTCATGGTTGTGCAAGGCATGTCGGTTGCCATGCGCTCGAGCTGTTGATGCAAGAGTAGGTGTGGGGTTGTTGCTTGCCGAAAGGCAAGGACGTTATAGCTTGTCATGAGTCCAAGGGGTAGTAACCTCTCATGGTCTCTATTGTGCAAAGTGAAGGATAAACACTCCCACCAAATTGAGGCAATTTCCCAAAGCTCAAAAACATTTGATGCAAACAACATAAATTGCATCGAGTTCCAAAGCTTGTATGCACACTCAATAGGTCACACACACAATTAACATGCCAGACACAAACTTATCATCCCTCATGCACACCTTAAATGCCGACTATTACGAAGGTTACTATGGAACCACAATCGATTTTGTATATCAATAGATGTACACCAACAACGTGTAAAAAGCATGAATATACAACGTCTTTAAAGATGGAGTCTAACCACCTTCAAATAAACATTCTTGGAACAAAGATGTAACTATATGTATACATTGTAGCTCAATATAGCATAGGTTAGTTAGCCATTCACTATCACAACATTGGTTACTATGGTAATTGATTAGAAGTTTTCTCTTTTTTTCTTTTTAATATTACATCTTAATATATTAAATTCTTACAAAATAAAACAAATATTTTATATCATTTTAAAAATTATTCCATAGCTTAAGTAATTAATCTATAACATATTGTTATATTTTATTTAATATTTTGCTTTCTTTTTCTTTATATAACCGCATCATTTAATTGTTCTTTGATTTACACTGAAAAGTGAAATGAAATCAACTCAACTAACACCATGCTTTAGCTTTCTCTAGAAGCATACTGTCATATCATATGACAAAATAAATATAAAGAGAATCCACATGAATCTTCTTGCTCATCCTTCCCTTGCTGAATCTTGTTGCTCATCCTCCCCCCTCCTTTTATGTATCCATGCTTGCGATGCCAAACTAATTATCAGGATTGGTCCACATTACCCCAAAGGACTCCAATATGTCATGATTGTACTCCCCATATAAATGAGATTTTAATATAATTAAAAAGACAGTACAGTTCAATCGTAAGTGTTTCGCATAGTACTTAAATCATTTCAACAAAACACCACATATAACGACAGACATTTTAAAAGAAGAATGGGAGGATCGAAAATTTAAACCGGAATGAGTATGGCGGTTAGCGTTACCCTGTACGACAACATGGAAACGATGGGAAAGTAAAGTGGCAGTGGCCGTTGGATGCGCATAGTTACAGGGAAACCGGACGGAGGAGTAACCCTGGCGCCCACACGGATAAGGTGAATACAAGGACAAACGGTTAAAAGGGAATGGATTTTAATATCCATGGATAAGCCCCATCCTTTTATGTTGACCCTGGCGAATAGAGATTCTAGAGGTTAAGCATTTTATGTCACCATTATTGCTCGCACGGCGCCCGAGGCAGAGCATCTGGACCCACGAGGGCCAGGACAGTATGAAGGGACGATAGAATTGACAGTGCCCACAGTGCGCGGATGGATAAATAAAGAAGACAAATATGAAGTGAGAAGTTAGTTTTCCGGCCACTGGGTTTGTTAATTATAGGGATTGTTTGCAGAGGGACGGACCGGTAGGGTAGGGTTTAATTTTTGAAGCTGTGTTGGACCAGAGTAGAACAGGTATCACCATTGTTAATTCCGTCAGTGGAGTGATGTACGAATGAAGCTTGTTGGTGTTGCTTGCGGGATGATGAGGAGCATGGGGCCCCGTTGTTATGGGACCCGGGGTTCCTATAGAATGTTGACACCAGGGGCGCCATGGACGGATACTGGCTTGCAGAGGACGGCGATTTAAATAAACGCACAGCACCGCGCCGAGCCTGACGTACATTCTCCAACTTCCCTCTGTCAATGGAGGGTTAAATGATGGACATGTCCTGCAGGTGCGTCAGACGATGGTAATTATTGTAGCTGTGCATTCATTCTTTTGTTGCTCTTTGTACTTTTGCTGGCGCACAGGCCTGAGGCGATCACGCTCTCTTTTCTCTTCCTCTTTAACGCACTTTGGAAATTGAAATCGCGCCCTTGCTAGGTGTCTTCCGTTTCTCTCTCTCAAAATTAAGAATTCCGTTGGATGTACGTTAATTGACTACTGTGGTTTTAATTGAAGATTAAAGGCCCTGTGACGGTGCCTGAAGAAGGGAATAATTGTGTAGATTATGGATTGTCCGTTGGAATCGACCCGCTGACCAGATGGATCATGCCATGGAGGTTCGATCAAAGATAAAGACAACTCATCTGCTGCCTAGATCCAAGTTGCAGGCTGAAGATTGTGAGGCGCTGAGTTCTGAGTTCCTTTTTCGGCGTTGATCCGGGTTTGTGTTTCTAAGCATGCCTGGATATCCTTTAAATGAGTCCATGCTTTCTGGATTCTTCGACGTGCGAAAGGTCTCTCCATCGCCGCCTGAGATTTGGCCAGGGGAGGCACCTAATGCAGATTCCCCGGTGCGGCAGATCCCTGCCGGTAAATGTATTCCGTTTTATTGCGGCAAGCACAAGGCCGTCTGTAGGCCAACGTCCCAGTTTCAGGCTTCTCGCCTGTTGAGTGTTTTCGGTAAAGACGCGGATGAGGCTTCTAGTTGTAGTGCGAAAAATGGCAGCGACGACAGCGAAGGCGATCTAGCGGTCATGGTGCACGATTTTATCGAGAATGGGAGCGGTGTTCAAGACGGTAGCAGTGTCGCTCCAGCGGAAAACGGAGCTGCGACGATCCTTAAACTCAACGAGACTCTTCAGGTCGACAACAATTTACAGCTTCAAAATCGAGGATTTTTTGCGATTTATTTTCCAAATTTAGGCTTCATAAAGCTTGAATTTTCTTCGTTGCTTTCGTTTCTTGACTAATATTATGATCCTGCTAGCCCAGAATTTTTAGCTAAGACTTAAAATTCCGGACATATTTCTCTTTAATTAGATAAATTATTTCCGCAGTATGTATGCTGATAAAGATAACGTGCAATTTTAGGGTTTCAGCCCATAATTCATCACTACAACGGCAATTTCACTTCAAATTTTGTGTTTTATGAAGCTTCTTGAAAATCCCTATCTTTCAGATGATCCAAAGATCATTCTTACTGAGATAATCTTGCTGGAACAAAGTAAATACTGTCGTTCTTGACGCTTCAAAGTAGGGATTTTCTCTTGGATGGAGAGAAATGCTTATGAAGTTGGTATATCCGATTTTTTAAATTTCATTTCTAAGATAACCCTAAGATAAAGATTTTTTCTTTACTGAGATGATTTTACTGGAACACAAGATTTAATATCGTTCTCTTCATTTCTTTTGTAAGATAACCCTAAGATTTAATGTAGTTTTTGACGCTTCTTGTAGGATTTTTTTCTCGACCGATAAATTCTTATGATGTTTAGAGTATTTCCGAAGTTCTAGTTTCTTTGCTATGATAATTCTAAGATAATTTTCTTTATTGAGATAATCTTACTGGAATAGAAGATTCAATAGCGTTCTTGACGCTTCAAAATACGGATTTTCTCTTGGACTTAGAGAAATTATTATGACGTTTAGAGGATATCCGAAGTTTAAATTTCTTTGCTATGATAATCCTAAGATAATTTTCTGTACTGAGATAAACTTTACTGGAGCAGAAGATTTCATGTCGGATTTGACGCTCAAAGGATGGATTTTCTGTTAGATTGAGAGAAACTCTTGTCAAGTTTAGAGTTATCCGCTGGTTCTTCCATTTGCTTGGGGAAAATTAACGTGAAGTTCCATATTGGTGTTCTGCAGGGTTTGGTGTCGTCCATCTATCCACCTGAAAGAGATTTACTCTGTACCATTTACCAAATATTGGTGAATGTGAACGAGACAGATTTGGTCTGCCAAAGCTCCCGTGCAAGCTGTAACGGAAGTTGTATCAGGCATTTGGTAGTGAAAAGCTTAAAATGTTCTGGATACAATGCCTCTCTGTGCAAGATAGAATGGAACAACTCCGGAAGAGTTCCCGGAGGTGAGCATCCTATGAGCCTTGTTCTTTACTTTAAATAACAGCTTTACCCATATACATGTGATATACAGGCACCGGTTTCTTTGACTTTGTGGTACTAAATAGCGCCATATTTTGTTGAATTGATCCGAGAATTGTAGGTCACTATGAATACATCGACATAATCTTGCCCGATCGTAACCCTGACCCCGCCGATCGCTTAATAATTGACACGGATTTCCGAACACAGTTCGAGATCGCGAGACCTGTTCCGCAGTACCAGGCGACCTTGAAACTGCTGCCGGCTATCTTCATTGGCAAGCCGACAAAGCTGGACCAGATTCTGCAGACCGTGTGTAAAGCTGCGAAGTGTTCGTTGAACCAAAACACAATGCCTCTTCCTCCGTGGAGATCACTAGAGTACATGAAAGCCAAATGGTTCTCCACCTACGAAAGATGCAGCGCTACTGGATCAGGAGAAGACCGAGACCCTCTCATCGTTAAGCGCACAGAGGCCGTCTCAGAAAATAAACGCTGCAAAGAGCAGTTATCACATCTCAGAACGTTCTTGAAGAAAGAAACGGACACCGGATTTACAGCGCTGAAAAGCATAGCAAATAGAGGTAAAATATTCGGCAGGGCCAAGCCTAGTCGCTGGTCCCTGGCCAGCTGAGCTTGTCGTACGACCACCTGCAACTAGTCAGTCTTTAGTTGTTCAGGTCTCGCTGTAACTAATTTTCTGTCCATAAGGGGAATCGAACAATCACGGATCCCCTGGCCTCTATTTGTAAACGATTTTAATACAAACCACTCCTTGCATCCTGAACATCTTGCCATAAAAATGTTACAATGGATGTGCAATCCACGTTCTGTCAGTAAGTTTCGTAACTGCTCTCAGCATTCACGTGCTTCATCAAATGCATTGAGTTACGTTTCAGTGATGTTGACAAATCAAGGAAAACTTCACCAGTATCATCAATCACACGGACCTTAACGAATGGATATAATTTTGGTGATCATTTTTTCCCATAAGCTGAACAACAACAATAGATGAAAGATCCTGATAGAAGAGCAGGGACATATTAATTCAATGTTCGGTGTCCTTTTAACAGTGCCTCCACATTGAAGAACAGATCTAGAGAATTTAAATGTCTATGATCGTCAGGTCAAGATCGGAACTGTGTGATCCCAATATCGGAATTCTTAAAATATTCATTCTCATAATACCTTTGAATCATTTGAATTTCTTGTGAAAGTATAACTCCTAAATTCCATCGTTGTATTATTTGTGCCTGGTTGTACCTGTCATTTCAATTCCCAATCTCCACCGAAGGAATTAGCCACACTAATTGTGCTTAACCCAGCAAGACCACTCTCCACGGAAGGAACTAAAATTGTAAAAGCAAGCACGAAGAAAGGAGCTAAAATTTGGGCATGTATCTAGTAGGCAGAGAGATCGACCAAGTATTCAGTAATATCCTGTTCAAATTAAATTCAAGGGTTGATATGTAACCACGACAAAATTCAGCCCTCAAATAAAGCCGAGGATCTACATTCCTATTATTTCAGCCTAAAGCTGGATACGACATGCAAGTGTAGGCACTGCATGTACATAATTGTTAAACATGTTAACAACCATCACTGCAGGATATAACCCAGTACCCACAAATCATCTAAAAATTACATTAGCAATATGATTTTTCATGATTTGTAAATTTAATATATATATAGATTGATGGTTGCTAACATTATATATATATGGATAAACATTTGTCCGGGAGAAGAAGCTTGGCTGTTCCAATTCATTATATGTGAGTTTGTCAATTATGGACTATATAGTTAAAGTATGATTTCATTTGTTCAACAATATAATTGTCCAAAAACTAGTACAACAAAGAAAACATCCCATAATGGGGAATACTGTCCAAAAACTCTTGTGACTTTCAATTTTTATCCAAAATTGCCCGCTTGGATATGATAGTTTTATTGTCTGTCTGTCTGAAAAAGGTCGAGGATCATTCTCCTCTATCTAATATCCATTGAATTTCCACCTATGCCAAAGACGCTATCATGTGTGGAGGCCATCCTTAGAGAGCCTATTTTCCTCTATATTCCTCTCTGTATATATGTTGAAATATCACCGATGTAAACCTTTCCAATAACAACTTGACTTGTTCATAAAGGGGTGTATGCTATATATTCCTTCGGGCTCGATTTTGCTTGAACCACTCTGTAACAATTTTTGAGTTTCCCATAATTGTAGCTTTCGAATCCCTTTTATAGGGGTGTATGCTATATATTCCTCCGGGCTCGATTTTGGTTGAACCACTCTGTAACAATTTTTGAGTCTCCCATAATTGTAGCTCTTGAATCCCTTTTAAGTTTTGACTCTTCCAATGTTAACTATTTTTAAAGGTGTCATCTCTTCCATATTATTATTACTTGGTCTAAGGACAACTTTGAAGTTTATCCAGTGTGAGTCATCCAAATGGCAACACTTCCAATAGCTCTTATTTTTGGAGTTCCCTGAGAAGTCTCATTGAAAAAAGCCTATGCACCAGATTTATCGATGGCTTCAACCTGAATCCTCTTATGATTGTTATCTTCATCCATTTCAGGGAATATTTTTAGTATAGAACCACTCATTTGATGCACAAAGATAAGGAGGAATATAGAGTTCTTAAAAAATGATCCTGTTCTGGGCCAACCAAATCCCCCAACTCAAGATGGCTAGCAGAGCCATATAGTTTTTGAATGCTAAATTTTGTTCCAAGTCAAAAGAGATTCTTCTATGTTGTTTCCATTCCATATGAACTGCATTTCTTAGGAACTGGAGGAAAAATAAAAAACCTAGACCATATAGGAGCACCAAATGAACGTATGATCCACATTCTCAGTTCACAAACTTTGCATATAGTACATCTACGAGGTCCATACTAGAATTTGTTTTGTAGATGGTCCCATCTAGGAACTTTTTTCTGTAGGACCATCCAAAGAAATAGATTTGAATTCAAAGGACATTAGAATTTCCATAAAGATTTATACCACCATAGACACTCATTATCATCTCCCCCCTCTCTCGAGAGTGAGTATCCCAACTTTGGAAAGTAGGATCCTCCAGATGGACTCTTGGCCTGAAGTAGTTCATCCTCCTTATTGGATAATCGAGCATGATTGTGATAAACTGCTTCTATGTAACCATTCCATTGTAATAGATCATCATTCTAGAAGTTGAAGTGTTCTCCAGGTAACTAGGCCTATCTAAGAAAGGCACTGTTCGTGCAAGAAATATGTAACATTGATCCCTTAGCTCATTCACTATTGCATCAAGGAGTCTATAATTCCCCTCACATCCGACCCATGAATGCAAACCAATTCTAATATTGCCACCTACCTCTACTTTATGAGCAATCCACTCTTCAATAAGATCAAAGGACAATAAGATTGCCTTTCAAATAACCAAGAGATTAGATGATGTTTTATCCCTAAATCTTAACCACTCTATAATGATCAGAGGACGGATATACTTTTTCTTAAAAATATAACCCAAAGTCCATTTCCTTTTAAGATTCTCCACACGTTCTTTGCAAGTAGGGCCTGTGAAAAGTAATGTAAAACCTTTAGTCCCCAACCTCCAAGCTCCTTTGGAATAGCTATTTTCTCCCAAGGTACCTAGTGGAATGACTTTTGTTATGTCCTTTCTTTCAACAAGAAATTAAAATCGATCTTCCTAATCTGATCAAGTCACACCTTTGCAAATGAAAGATAATGAAACCTGGAAAAAAAGAATAGCCTTCACTAACATCCTTATTGACACTAGCATTCCACCCCTAGAGAGTCACTTGTTACGCCAAAGTATTAGTCTCTTTTCAACTTTCTCAATGAGCTAGAACTAGTCTTTGCGATTGTAATCATTTGGCTTAAGGATAAATCCTAAATACTTAAGACCATTCTATATATTGACATTGGGGAAGGTTAAAAGATTATTCAACCATTCCATACTGTCCTCATCCATATTTAAGAGTGACATTGAGGACTTATGATCATTGAATACCTTCCTGTGGAAGATGAGAAGAAAGCCAAAAGATCTTTCATTTTGTTTCCTTCCTTCTTGATCCATTACAAAATAATAATATGTCATCAACAAATAAAAGATGAGAAACAAATATTGTACCCCTAACTTTTATACCACAGAAGGAACTTGTAGATCTAACACTTAGGGGGTTCACTCTATGAAACCTATGACATAGCAAGTGTGTTCATAGGGTGTTAGAGAATATGCATAATTTTATAAGATATTAAGGAATTCCTGTAAGAATCCTTTTGTTTAACCTCCCTCCCAACAAACCTTTACAATTTAAAAAACCATACTTTCATTAAATATCCTAGGTATCCATTTTTCCCATGACATTTTAACTACACTTCTTATTTTTACCTTGATTATGGTGACATGGCACAACTCTTGTAACACCTAGAAACATTGTAGGGTGAAATATGAAATCTTTGGAGAGAAAATATTTCAAGAGAGTAATAATAAAAGATCGAAGCTTCCATAGCCCCATGGTTTTACCTATGCACAATAGGGTTTCCATGTAAATATCATTTTCTATTGTTCTTATTGTTATCTTCTAGATTTTATATTTTTTATAACATGGAAGAACCCCATGAACACAAGATAACTTCATACACAATCATTCCAATCGACTTCATGCCACATTCACTCACAAATCATACCTATTCAAACACCACTTTGACTCCAAATACAATTGGATTCACATTGCCTTCACATGGATCATATTTATTCAGTCACTAATATGACTTCACACACAATGAGAGTCACACCAACTTTAGAGAACTTACCCAAACCCCCAAATAACCTCCTTATATACATAATTATAAACTGCATTAGTATCTATATTTTTTTAATATATTAAAAATACCCCTTAACCCTTATATATAAGGCAATATATTGCTTCTATATATTTCAAGTATTAAATCTCCCAATACGAACTCAAGTGCTATAATATTTCCTACTTAGTAAACCCCCTCTAATCTAGCTTGATGTATAATTATACTTAGACTTTTCACTACCAGTAACACTAGCATGGAAGCTATATGGAAACACTCTTTGAGGCCTTCGAGGCCTTAAAAAAATGTGATGCAGATCCACTAATTAAAACATTAAATGAAACTGATTGGATGCAAGAGATGCTCCAATTGAAAAAATCTACTTGGAAACCCACTTGAATTATCATGAGTCTAATGTATAACCAACTACTCATATCATAGGATTTTGGCAAGTCAACCTTTATCACAATGGAAGGAAGCTTCTTTAATTTGACCAAATGCATGACTTCATGAGCATACCAATGGCCTCGTGAATTTTTCTTCTTGATAGAAAATGAAATTGTTCATTTGAGATGGAGTTGGATAAAATTTTCCTTATTCTCTTGGCTATGGTCTTTGTAATAATTTTGTATATACAATTACAGAGTGAAATGGGTATAAACTCCTCTAAATGAGTAGGATTGTGAGACTTTGGAATAAGAGTAATGAAAATGGAATTGAAATCTACCAAAACTCTCCCACTAAATATGTAATCTTCAATGGAAACTAGCAAATACAACTCAAACATCTCAATGAAACCATTAGAAAAACAGTATTAGCTAGCCATCAAGTCCTAAACGTCTTTCCTTCTAAAGAGAATGAATGAATTCTAGTTTTAATTATTCCATAAGAGAAACATTGTCCTCCTCTTCTACAAATGATGGAAAAAAGGAGGGCATTTTGACCACATTTTCCATAATCAACCTTTTATATTCTTTAAATAGGTTTTTGAAATGAGAAACACCCGCTTGAGCCAAATCTCTAAAACCTGTATCCATATTCCGATAACCTCGTTGAAGCTTCCATATTGAGTTAACTTGTTTCTTTTGTTTGACATAGTAGTGAAAATCATTGTATTTTCATAACCCTTATGGAGCCAAAATGCTTTGCTCTTAAGTCTCTAGGCTACTTCAGTTTCATCTAGAATGTTTCTTATTTTCTATTCTAAATCAAAGAATTACTTCTTCTGTGCATCATCCTTGAATCCAACAAGGTCATTCATATGTATACTTTCTAGGGAACCCTTCGTGTCCTTCAACTCCATTTCATTATTATTTCCCATTAGCTTTCCATTTTATAGATAGTTTCTTAATTGTTTTTAGGTTGTGCAGGAATTGAACGCGATAGAGCCTTTTCTGGAGTTATCGAAGAGAACCTAGGCAACACTACAAAAAATTATCCTTTTGGGGGCATTTTTACCTTGTGAAGGTTTTGGTAACCCCCCAACCCCCCCCTCCCCGCAAATGTTTTTTAGGTCAATGCGGATGGTTCTTAAACCCCCTCCCCCCAAAAAAGTCTTGAGAATTGGAATTTTGGGGAAATTTCTTAAAAAACTCCCCCAAAAGTCCAAATTGGACTTTGGGGTGGGGGGCGGGGTGAGGGGAAGGGGGAGTTTGGAAAGACCCACCTAAAAGTTTCTTTTCTAGGAGGTTTTTAAAACACCCCCCCAAAAGTCATGATAAATGAACTATTGGGGGAGGATGTGTTAAATCTGCCCCCAAAAGTCATAATAATTGGAATTTTGGGTGTGGTTGTTTGAAAGCCACCCCTAAATGGAAAGATAATTGATATTTTCAGGGCGGTTGTTTTAAATCCGCCCCCAAAAGTTATGGGAATTTGGATTTGTGGGGGAGGTTGTGCTAAAGACGTCCTCAAAAGTCCAATTCTCATGAATTTTTTAGTCGGGGGGGGGAGGGGGGGGGGGGGGTTGACTCGAACCCCACACAAAGGTCCTTTTTAAGGTGATTTAAAAAAAAATCCCCCTTAAGAGTCATGAAAATTTGGAATTTTGGGGGCGTTGGTTATAAATCCACCCTCAAAAGTCCAATTGTCATGAATTTTGCAGGAGGTTTTAAAAGACCCTTCCTAAAGGTCCTTTTCAAGGTGGTTTCTCAAAAAACCCTTAAAAATTCATGAGAATTTGGACTTGTGGGGGTGGTGTTTATAAAGCTGTCGTGAAAAGTCCAATTGTCATGACTTTTGGGGGGCAGTTGGAAGACACCCCTAAATGTAGTTTGCAAGGCGGTTTTAAACTCCCCCCTTAAAATTCATGTGAATTGGACTTTTAGGGGAAGTTGTTTTAAAGTCGCCCCCAAAAAATTCCAATTGTCATGCCTTGGGGATGAGGGGGAGATTGAAAGTCCCCTTGCAAAATTCCTTTTCAAGATGGGTTTTAACGCCCTCCTCCAAAGCCAAAAAAAAGTAGGGATTACAGGTTTCCATTGGGTTCCATATATCCCCATCAATTTCATAGAGAAGCCATATGGCCTAATACATGAGCAATTTTCCTTATGCCATGGCCTAGGCATTTAATTATATGTAGACTATTATACATTAAAAATATAGTCTAGGAGGGTTCCAAGAATAAGCTATTAACTAGGGAATGAATGCATAAAAATATTGTTGAGTTAGTAAAAGCTTGGCTCTTACATCTACACCTATAATAACTATGTTTGTTGAGCCTAAATAAAATCCCTAAGAAACTCTAAACATAATCCACATGGTAAATTCATAACAGTCTAGAACAACCCATACATGCATATAACATCCATCATCAATTTGTAAAATCATTGTGTCAAGAGGAAATTTACCTACACCACATGGGTGAGATGTGATAAGATAAGCCAACAAATATCCATCATAACTTGTTATCTACCAAGTGTCGAAGGGGATAATAAAAAATTGAAAAAATTAAATGTTAATTTTGATCACTTTCATAAAATAGATTGTCATGCAACTTAAGTCAAATAAGTAGTGAATTACCTAAGAAAAAAAGATCTTCCATCTATTCGTGTATCCTCTAAAATTATATATATTTAAAGGATAAGGAAAAACAAAACTTATATTAGCAATTGCCTCTGAAGGTGCAATCCCGACATCAAGATTTAAGGAAATAATAGTCTAATCAAAGGCTTTGTAATCAATCCAAGTACCCGAGGACATTAGAATTACTGTAATCAACATTTTTTTGTGATGTTATATTTTATTTATGTAGAAGGAATTCATGTCCAAAAATAATGTAAAATTAGTGCATCTCTCCCTATGATAACTGAGTGCACTTATTTTACCAAGAATGAAGTGCGTTATGGGATCTAATCATCGACGAAGAGAATCACTGGGATCCACACCCTTTGCACCAAGTACTATACTCTATAATTCTCATAACTTGCTTGCACAAACTAAATGCCAAATTTTCACATGCAAAGACACCACCTCAACAAAGATTTATCCCTATTAGTGGCCTATGGCCCGATAGATGGATTATGAGCCCCAAAACAAATGTTATGGTCTAAGACCATTTATTTTCACATTAAACCATGGGACATGTATCGAGAGCCATCCTTGGTAGTTTAAACATAAAACCACTAACAATATCACACTTAAAAGACAAAATTCCTTATGGAGGGCATGCATGTTAGTTTAGGTCCCCATAAATGGACCATCAACTCCTTATGAAAATGTCTAATGTGAGATTTTATATGTGGACTTATACCAAGGAATGGGACTTTAGAACCATACTTAGTTTGCTAATCCTCAAAAAGATGACCATATATCACATGTATGCTAAATATTCCTTACATAAGCTCTATGTGGTGGCTTAGAAGACCGTGCATGGGCCATGAGACCTATATGGAATTGGTAAAAACTTAGACCCTTAATTTAAATCTTGGTTCATAACAACCATCATTAGTGTTACAAATATTGATATGGCCACCATATTCCTCTTGCAGGAACTACAACAAATCACCCTTTTAGGGGCGGTTTTCGCTTGCGGTGGTCTTGCTAAAACCACCTCAAGGCAACATCAAAACTAACCAAAAGTTCATTGGTTTCAAGCTTGATATATTAAATTTTGTGGAAAAAAAAACAAAGGCCTTAACAAAGGAGTTGTTGTTTCCAACAAGGGGTTAAGTTTTTTAACAAGGAATTTGGCAAGAAGGTAGCTAGGACTTCCTATGTTGTTAACAATAGACCTGAGGAGAACCCCATATCTATGAATATTAGGGAGGCCATAGATTTTTGTAGTAGAAGGACAACTAAGGATAAGCTTGGTCATCTCATCATCAAGACCCCTCATAAAATTCATTTTCAAGATGGGTTTTAACCCCCCCCCCCCCCCCCCCAAGCCAAAAAAAAGTAGGTATTACGGGTTTCCCTTAGGTTCCATATGTCCCCATAAAATTCATAGAGAATCCATATGGCCTAATACATTGCCTAGAATAAGCTATTAACTAGATAATGAAGGCATAAAAATATTGTCAAGTTAGTAAAAACTTGACTCTAATATATACACCTATACTAACTATGTTTGTTGAGGCTAAATAAAATCCCTAAAAAAAACTAAACATACCCCACATAGTAAATTCATAACACTCCAAAACAACCCATACATGCATATAACGTCCAACATCAATTTGTAAAATCATTGGGTCAAGAGGCACTTTACATACACCACATGGGTGAGATGTGATAAGATAAACCGACAAATATCCATCATAACTTGTTATCTACCAAGTGTTGAAGGGGATAATAAAAAAAAATAGAATTTCATGCAAATTAACATTAGAGGAAATTTCAACTCAAAATGGGCCTTTCAACCATAATTCAAATTCCATGTCATCATGTGTTAGCCAATGGAATTGCTTCAAATTTGAAATACCGTATAGGTCTTAAACAATTTTTTAATATAAATTTGGGGATAGGTATCATAAAAAAATACTTTTTTTGTTTGTATTTTCTACATATCTCCTTGTGTTTTTACTCAAATTTCGATCGGGAGAGCTCCCTGGTGTTGCTGCTGCAACATTTCCCAAAAATAATTTTCAGGAATATTTTTTGGCCTCCTTCGAAGATCTTAGTGTTTCTCCTTAGATTGCTTGATTTTGATTTTCAGACTTTGTCTTGTCTATCCATCATTAAGAGTTCCATAGAGTCATTTTTTCACTAAGGTAGAAAGTGATTTTCGATCCGCTGTAGCGGGTGTTTCTCTAAGTTTGAGCTGCTATAGCGGATCCTTCGCTGACTTCGAGCCGCTACAGCGGAGTTTTCTTTGAGTGTAGGCCGATATGGTGGGTCAATTCTCCTTGGAGCTGCTATGACGAGCCTTTCCTTGTTTCCGAGCTGCTGCGGCGGGTGCATTATTTGTCTTCGAGCCGCAAAAGCGAGTTGTTTTCCAATTGTGAGCCGCTATAGCGGGCTTGCTTTCATTTCATCGCTGCCATAGTGGAGGGATTTTCATGATCGGGCCGCTATGGCGGGTGTTATCTTTTTTTGTGCATCGATGTCTGTTTACTCCTGCTACGGTAGAGAGCTTTGCAAGTCACGCTCGCTACAGCGGCGAACTTCGTGGTTCGTCTTTTGATTTGGTCTCCGGGAGCCGATACGGTGGAAGCTTCTTCCAGTATGACTTGCTACATCGGGTGCTTCTGCAAGTTTGTTATGGAGGTGGTTTTCGATGCGCTGCCGCTATGGAAGAGGCATTTTCTTGTTAACATCTTATTCTAGTGGGACCCTCCATTGCAGAGGATTTTTGAGCTTGCAGCCGTTGTTACAGATGCATATGTGTTTTCTCTATGATATGATTTTTACGGCCAAGCCACAGAGCAATAGTGGATGAATTGTAAACTTGTAAGCTGGCAGTAGTGAGTGGATGAGTAATATTGAGCCGCCGTATTGGGGATGTTCCCTTGATGACTTATGTTTTCCGACCTGCAAGTGGTTGATGCCAACGTTGTTTGGGGCTCGCACGTGCAAGTCTTAATGACGAATTAAAGCCCCGAAAAGCCTTTTTATTTGCCAAATACGAAGTCTTTTTATCTTTTTTACATTACGGAGTCAAAGAAGAGGGTAAAGAGATTTTGAGTGTTTTTTCATTTTAGTTTTCACATACAGTTAGTGGTGATACATCGTGGAGCTCACATGGCGTAACGTTTCCAGGTGTCTTCGACTGTGCATAGCCTCTGGCCTGCCAGGTAAGGTTTTTCATTCTCCTTTTCTGAAGTTGGTTGGTGGTTGGGTTGCGAAGCTGTCCATCGATGTGCGGGGTGGGTTAGGTGTTGTCTTGGCCCAGTATACAAAGGGGTTTTTAATCTCGTATATCTTTAGGTATTGTCCATTTTGTTTTAGATTTTCCCTAGTAGAAACCCACCTGCAAAGCCTATCTGCTTGTCCAGAGGCGTTTTTGCCCAGCCGGCTAGGTTGAAGATGATTTGTTAGGAGGCCAAGCATTGGGCCGGTATGAAGCCAGTTGGTAGTTTCCTCGTGGGTTTAAGTGTTGGTATGGGCTGCGGTTTCCTCGTTCTATGCAAATCCCATAGGTGGAAAATCCTTAGGTATCGACTGTGGGATTTTTGGCCTGGGTTTTACCTTGGGCATCTCCGCCACATTTTTGAAGCTCTGTTGCGCCTATGAGAAGGAATATCTGGGGCTGAGTGGGGGTTTTTTCCTCTAAAGAAAGAAGAGCACAGAGTTTTCAACAGTGGTTTCCCGTATCCAGCGTGTGTTTTTTAGTTGTAACCCTCATTCGTGCCTCGTATTGCTGGTTTTAATGGATGAAATTGACAGAGTAAGACAATTTAGGGTTTTTGTGCTATGGGGTATGTATACATATGTATTTTTTGCTTACGTTGATAATAATCATTTTAAATATGAGGGCTAAGACAAATATGTTTTACATGTACCACTCACTGCAGAAATCATGACAAAGAAGGCTAGAAAGAATCCTATGGTTGTCGATTACGATTTTGACATAGAAGATGCAGAGGTCTCGACAGCGGTAAGGACTGAAATAATGTATGAAGACACTAAGGCAATTACAGGAGCAGAGCATGAGGTCAAATGGGGTTAGATCTACCCCATGCTGGTTGAAGGGGAAAATCATAGAAACTGGTTTAGGAGACCTAGCTTTGTATGAGAACATATTGAGGTCTTGGATAACTAAAATAACAACTAGGCTGGAGACTTTTCCCTGTGCAGAGGTCATTGGATGGATTCTTCCCAAGATAGACACAGTAGGAATGATGATAAATGATGAGAAGGGATAACCCGTGGCATCATTCGCCCCTGCATTCATTTCTACAGCCTACAAACTACTGAAAAAATAAATAAGTGTAACAACGGAGTGGGTATTAAGTCTGAAGTTTGATTATACAACCACAACAAAGAAGATGGTGGCTGAGGGGAAGACCTTCAGACACAAACAGTCAGGAGAATATGAGACGACCCATCTTCAAACCTCGTTCAGGATAATAGCATTATTGCTGAGCAAGCTGTATGGTAGGGATGATGGAAAGATGTATAATTTTGTTTGGCTTCCCCTCATGTACTACGTGGCCATGGAGGGAACGATTTTTAATTGGGAAGATATAGCTACTAGGAACTTGGCCAAATGTGTCAAGGCAGCTCAGGAGGGTTTGAAACATAGAAAATCAGAATTTTTCATGTCATCTTTTTTGATAGATTTCATACTCTATAGACACAGGTTTGAGAAGCTTAACTATGTATGGAAAGAGGGGAGGGCCCCTATATACGTTGCATAGCAGATTATGGGAGCCCATAAATATCATATCCATTACCAGTTGATTTGTGAGGAGTTCATAAGGCCCCTGTATAAGTTGATCTTTCTAGAAGATTGTCCATGCCTGTCAGAAGGAGTTGTAGAATCCATAAAAGAATATGGAGATTATTTTTTCACCAAAGATGGCACGTATCTGAGAATGTATGGAGGCACCAAAGCATCCTCACTTCTGCCCAAGTATGCAACAGACTACATAGTATTTAAGGAGGTAGTTAGACAAGTATATATAGACGGTTTTGGAAATCATTTGTTCGATATAAAGAAAGTTGTGTTCCCACCTGTACACAAAAATAAAATTTACTAGATGCAACTCCAGATGCAGATCAGTAAATGTCATGCCTCTTTCAGTCTGCAAGCAGATAAATGGTCAACCCAAGCCGCCTACAGGACAAGTTGGGGTACCACAATAGACATCTTGACTCCAAAAATCAATCCTTTCCTATATGCAAGAGAAACCAAATGTCTAACACTAAAGGATCTTGATTCGTACTTTATTCCGAACGGTTGATGTAGATCCCCGTTGAGCTTTCCAACTCTAGCTTGAATTGATAAATTGCTTCCTCAACTTTCAATAAACAAGACAAGCATGCTATATATAATCGTGTTAGACCTACTCTAGCATATATAATCAATAACATATAAGCATTTGAAATCATCCATGGATCTAATATTCATTCAAATACACATTATTGGATAGGAAAAGATATTTCTATTAATATAAAACAAAGATTATAATAGAGACAACCTCTATTGACACGTCTGCAAATCAGAGAAACTGAGTCCCCCACTTGGGCATCCACCACTTCAATCCTCCATCTCTCGATAGCAAGCTCACAAGCAAAGGGAAAGCTTGGGAAGAACAAAAAAGTGCTCCAAGGGACAAAGGGATGCAGACTCAAGCATAAGCTCTGGAAAGAGTGGACTATAGTTTTCTTACTCTCAATTTCTCATGCCTTCAATGTATCAAAAGGGTTCCTTATATAGCTCTTCAATGGGGTAATGAAAGGTCGAATCTGAGTGATATCAAGGCATATGGAAGGCTAGGAGACAAGTGAGTCGGATCCACATCAAGGAAAACTCCAAAATAATTTGGCCTTTTGCACACATCCCGATGTACACGGTTTTAGGGGTCAAACCCACGTATATACACGAGAAAGGGTTTAAAAGTCGCGTATGGCAATTTTTGCATGTTTTTAGGGATGATCTTGGAAACATCAAAGGAACAAAAATGGTCCATGGGGTATAAGGAGTCTGTAGAGGGACAGGGAAGGCCATAAAAATGTGATTCACCATGTGTGGTAAAATCAGCTATAACAGGCCCCTATATACATTGCATACCAGATTATGGGAGCCCATAAATATCATAACCATTACCAGTTGATTTGTGAGGAGTTCATAAGGCCCTTGTATAAGTTGATCTTTCTAGAATATTGTACATGCCTGTTAGAAGGAGTTGTAGAATCCATAAAAGAATATGGAGATTATTTTTTCACCAAAGATGGCAGGTATTTGAGAATGTATGGAGGCACCAAAGCACCCTCACTACTGCCCAAGTATGCAACAAATTACATAGTACTTAAGGAGGTAGTTAGACAAGTATATATAGATGGTTTTGGAAATCATTTGTTTGATATAAAGAAAGTTGTGTTCCCGCCTGTACACAGAAATAAAATTTACTAGATGCAACTCTAGATGTAGATCAGTAAATGTCATGCCTCTTTTAGTCTGCAAGAAGATAAATGGTCAACCCAAGCCGACTATAGGATAAGTTGGGGTACCACAACAGGGGTACCACAATAGATAGCTTGACTCCAGAAATCAATCCTTTCCTATATGCAAGAGAAATCAAATGTCTAACACTAAAGGATCTCGATTCATACCTTATTTCGGACGGTTGATGTAGATCCCCGTTGAGCTTTCCAACTCCATCTTGAATTGATAAATTGCTTCCTCAACATTCAATAAATAAGACAAGCATGCTATATATAATCGTGTTAGGCCTACTCTAGCATATATAATCAATAACATATAAGCATTTGAAATCATCCATGGGTCTAATATTCATTCAAACACACATTATTGGACAGGAAAATATATTTCTATTAATCTAAAATAGAGATTACAATAGAGACAACCTCTATCGGCACGTCTGCGAATCGGAGAAACTGAGTCCCCCACTTGGGCCTCCACCACTTCAATCCTCCATCTCTCGATAGCAAGCTCACAAGCAAAGGGAAATCTTGGGAAGAACATAAAAGTGCTCAAAGGGACAAAGGGATGCAGACTCAAGTATAAGCTCTGGAAACAATGGACTATAGTTTTCTTGCTCTCAATTTCTCATGCCTTCAATGTATCCAAAGGGTTCCTTATATAGCTCTTCAATGGGGTAATGAAAGGTCGAATCCGAGCAATCTCAAGGCATATGGAAGGCCAGGAGACAAGTGAGTCGGATCCACATCAAGAAAAACTCCAAAAGAATTTGGCATTTTGCACACATCCCAATGTACGCGGTTTTAGGGTTCAAACCCGCGTATATACGCGAGAAAGTGTTTAAAAGTCGCGTATGGCAATTTTTGCATGTTTTTAGGGATGATCTTGGAAACATCAAAGGAACAAAAATGGTCCATGGGGTCTAAGGAGTCTGCAAAGGGACAGGGAAGGCCATAAAAATGTGATTCACCATGTGTGGTAAAATCAGCTATAACAGGCCCTTATATACATTGCATACCAGATTATGGGAGCTCATAAATATCATAACCATTACCAGTTGATTTGTGAAGAGTTCATAAGGCCCCTGTATAAGTTGATCTTTCTAGAATATTGTCCATGCCTGTTAGAAGGAGTTGTAGAATCCATAAAAGAATATGGAGATTATTTTTTCACCAAAGATGGCACGTATCTGAGAATGCATGGAGGCACCAAAGCACCCTCACTGCTGCCCAAGTATGCAATAGACTACATAGTACTTAAGGAGGTAGTTAGACAAGTATATATAGATGGTTTTGGAAATCATTTGTTCGATATAAAGAAAGTTGTGTTCCCACCTGTATACAGAATTAAAATTTACCAGATGTAACTCCAGATGCAGATCAGTAAATGTCATGCCTCTTTCAGTCTGCAAGCAGATAAATGGTTGACCCAAGCTGACTACAGGACAAGTTGTCCAATTAGATAGAACTGCAGTTAAAGTGATAGGAGAAATGGAAGATGTCCTAATACGTTTGTCGGTAGATGAGAGGGTTTTCCAGTATATAGACATTGTGGTAGCAGACATACCAGACGCATATGGGTTGGTTTTGAGCCGGGACTAGTCAGCGAAACTAGATGGTTATTTTGCCTCTAACTGGTCACATTTGTGGTTTCCCTACAAAGGTTTCCAAAATCAGATATAGGTGTTGAGGGAGCCTCAAATGAAACACAACGTAACCCAGTTGCAGGGGAAGAATGAACCATTGAACTATGTTTTGGGGAACTATTTCCTTGAGCTTGAACCAAGAAATTATCAAGTTGAAGAAGCTAGCGACACATCCGATATCCAGCCCGATCTCTTTCAGTTTTCATGGGCTGATAATATTGATTGTAATATAGTAGAGTTAGTTTCATATATAGATAGTAGTTCTAATTCAGTAGGGGTAGAAAATAAATTTTGGATTCTTTATTTTGATGGTTCCAAAACCTTGGAAGGATCAAGAGCTTTCTGTGTCCTAATGGATCCTGAAAAAAAAAAAATTCCTTTCCTGTAGATTAGAATTTGAGTGCACTAATAATACAATTGAGTACGAGGCATTAGTCCAAGGACTAAAAAAGGCAATGGAATTGAAAGTAAACAATCTAAAAGTGTATGGAGATTCTGAAATCATTGTCAAACAAGTCTGAAACAAAATTCATTGCATATCGCTACATTTGAAGGCTTATCAAAATGAAGTATGGGGTTTACTAACAAACTTTCTTGCATTCAATATCATTTCAATTCCTAGATTAAAGAATGCAATAGCTGACTTATTAGCTACTTCAGTTGAAAGGATGGTACCCACGAATAACATATGTTCAATTGAATTGCTTTTTAGGCCTTCCGTTCTAGACAATATCACAAATCTGATGGTGTTTGATGATGATCAACAAATTTTGGAATGTCTAACGAATGATGAAACCTTCAAAGGATACATAATAGATGATGAAGAACATCAAGAAAACCTGAAGAACGGAAATTTCATTCCTAAAGGGGTCAGAACGTTAGAAAAAATGTTCGATCTAGACACCAAGTTTAGAAGACCAACAAATGTCAAGCACACAGTTCGTCTTTGCAATTCGAGCTGATAAATATAGGGTCAGAGGCTGATCCTAAATATGTGAAATTGGGGAAGTGTTGTTCACCTGGGGAAAGGGGCAAATTTATCAGCTTGTTTAGAAAATACAAAGATGTATTTGCTTAGACATATGAAGACCTCAAAACTTATGACACCAAAATTATACAACATGTCATTCTGATCAAAGTTGGAGTCAATCCTTTCAAACAACCTCTGAGGAAGATGCACCCCAAACTAGAACCTCTAATTCAAAGTGAGGTGAAGAAGCTTCTTGATGCTAAGATCATATTCAAGGTTAGACATTTGGAATGGGTTTCAAATTTGGTGCCAGTATGGAAGAAGTATGGAGATATCAGACTTTGTGTTGATTTCAGAAACTTAAACCATGCATTTGATAAAGACAATTACCTTGTCCCACCCATGGAACAGATATTACAGATGGTCTCAGGCTCTGAGCTATTTTCTCTGCTAGATGGATTCTCAGGCTACAATCAAGTGTTAGTAGCAAAGGAAGACAGACTAAAGACCCCTTTCAGAACCAAGTGGGGGATTTTTGCATATAGGAGAATGCCCTTTGGACTCATTAGTGTTGGAACAACTTTCCAAAGGATATGGATATATCTTTCTGCGGTCTGATTGACCAGAGTGTAGTGGTTTATTTGGATGATGTCACGATATTTTCTAAGAAAAGAGAAGAACATGCATTTCATTTGAAACAATTTTTTGAATGCTATTGAAAGTATGGCATTTCTTTAAATACAAAGAAATGTGTGTTCGTAGTTATAGAAGGAAAGCTATTGGGTCACATAATTTCAAATAAAGGGATCTCAATAGAACCAGAGAGGATCAAAGCAATAGAATAGATCTCTTTATGCCATAATAAAAAGGGCATGGAGTCTTTTATGGGGACAATAAATTTTGTGCAAAGGTTTGTGCCAGACTTTGCTCAAATAGTCAAACCATTGCAACAAATGGTCAAGCAAAGTGTTCAATTCAAGTGGAATGATTCAGAGAAGGGTGCATTTAACAAGATCAAGACATCAATAGCTCATGCACCATCCCTTAAAATACCCAACTTTGAAAAATATTTTATCTTGTACACTTTTGCTTTAGACGATTCATTAGCAGTTGTGCTTACGCAGAAACAAGAAGGGGGAGATGAGTACCCCATATCGTTTATGAGCATTGGTCTTCAAGGGGCTGAATTGAATTATCCCGCAGTTGATAAGAAAGCTTATGCTATTTTCCAGGTGATGAAGCAATTCAGACCGTATATACTAAAGAACAATACCAAAGTGATAGTTCCACACTCGGCTGTCCGATCTCTTTTTGTACAGAAAGAGTTAGGAGAAAGAAGAGGCAACTGGGTAACAACCTTACAATAGCATGACTTAGAATTTAGACCAATGACCATAGTAAAAGGGTAAGGTATCTACAAATTGATGGCTGGGAGTCAGGACAATGAAGATAACAATTGGGAGAGTGAAGCTGAGTTACACATGGTGGATGTATGTCCTTAATTTACAGCTCTAGAATCTTGGTACAGAGACCTGGTTCATTATCGTAAAGAAGGATACTTTCCTGAGCACTGGAATCCTAAGCAGAGGAGAGAATTACGCTTAAGCTCAGCCTCATATCATATTATTTATGGAGTTCTGTTTAGAAAAACTATGATGGAGCTTTTCTCAGATGCTTGGAACATGAAGATGCAGCTAAGGTTGTTACAGAGCTACATGATGGACCCGCTGGAGGTCATTTCTCAGGGGATACTACAACACATAAGATTTTGAGAGTTTGGTATTACTGAATGAATCTGTTTAAATATTCTCATGCTCATGTTAGGAAATGTGATACTTGTCAAAGGAGCAGTGACAGACAAGCAAAGGTGGTAGGACCATTAAAACTAGTTATTATTTTCGAACCATTTGAGCAGTGGGGGATTGATATCATTGGAGAAATCAATCCAACTTCGTCATTGCAGCACAAGTACATTATGACAGCAGCATACTACCTCACAATATGGGTAGAAGCCATGCCATTGCGAAAAGTGAATGAGGATGCAGTTATGGGATTCTTGCAAGACCAGTCTGAGGAAGAGATTGGTGAAGCAGGTATAGTGGGGAAGTATAAATATAGAACACTAGAATTCCTTCTTACTTTTGAAATTTTCAATTACAACGTGCATAACTATTTGGTAGACTCTGAAGCATCAGTAAATGTCATGCATATGCCAGTTTGCAAGAAAATAAATGGTCAACCCAAGCCGACTACAGGACAAGTTGTCCAATTAGATAGAACTGCAGCTAAAGCGATAGGAGAAATGGAAGATGTCCTGATACATTTGTCGGTAGATGAGATGGTTTTCCAGTATATAGACATTGTGGTAGCAGACATACCGGATGCATATGGGTTGGTTTTGAGTTGGGACTAGTTTACGAAACTAGATGGTTATTTTACCTCTAACTGGTCACATTTGTGGTTTCCCTACAAAGGTTGCCAAAATCAGATAAAGGTGTTGAGGGAGCCTCAAATGAAACACAACATAACATAGTTGGAGGGGGAGAATGAACCAGTTAACTCTGTTTTGTGGAACTATTTCCTTGAGTTTGAACCAAGAAATTATCAAGCTGAAGAAGCCAGTGACACATCCGATATCTAGCCCGATCTCCTTCAATTTTCACGGGATGGTAATATTGATTGTAATATAGTAGAGTTAGTTTCAGATATAGATAGTAGTTCTAATTCAGTAGGGGTAGAAAATAATTTTTGAATTCTTTGTTTTGATGGTTCCAAAACCTTGGAAGGATCAGGAGCTCGCTGTGTCCTAATGGATCCTGAAAAAAATAATAAATATTTCTTTTCCTGTAGATTAGAATTTGAGTGCACTAATAAGACAACTGACTACAAGGCATTAGTCTAGGGACTAAAAAAGGCAATGGAATTGAAAGTAAAAAATCTAAAAGTGTATGGAGATTCTGAAATCATTGTTAAACAAGTCCAAAACAAAATTCATTGCATATCACTACATTTGAAGGCTTATCAAAATGAAGTATGGGATTTACTAACAAACTTTGATGCATTCAATATCATTTCAGTTTCTAGATTAAAGAATGCAACAGCTGACTTATTAGCTACTTCAGTTACAAGGCTAGTACCCACGAATAACAGATGTTCAATTGAATTTCTTTTTAGGCCTTCCGTTCCAGACAATATCATAAATCTGAGGGTGTTTGATGATGATCAACAAATTTTGGAATGTCTAACGAATGATGAAACCTTCAAAGGATCCATAATAGATGATGAAGAACATCAAGAAAAATTCAAGAATGGAAATTTCATTCCTAAAGGGTTCAAAACATTAGAACAAATGTTCGATCTAGACACCAAGTTTAGAAGACCAGCAAATGTCAAGACACACAATTCGTCTTTGTAATTCGAGCTGATAAATCTAGGGTCAGAGGCTGATCCTAAATATGTGAACCTGGGGAAGTGTTGTTCACCTGGGGAAAGGGGCAAATTTATCAGCTTGTTCAGGCAATACAAAGATGTCTTTGCTTGGACATATGAAGACCTCAAAACTTATGACACCAAAATTATACAACATGTCCTTCCAATCAAAGTTGGAGTCAATTCTTTGCAACAACCTCTGAGGAAGATGCACCCCAAACTAGAACCTCTAATTCAAAGTGAGGTGAAGAAGCTTCTTGACGCTAAGATCATATTCAAGGTTAGACATTCGGAATGTGTTTCAAATTTGGTGCAAGTATGAAAGAAGTTTGGAGATATAAGACTTTGTGTTGATTTCAGAAACTTAAACCGTGCATCTAATAAAGAGAATTACCCTGTCCCACCCATGGAACAGAGATTATAGATGGTCTCAGGCTCTTAGCTGTTTTCTCTACTAGATGGATTCTCAGGCTACAATCAGGTGTTAGTAGTAGACTACAATCAGGTGTTAGTAGCAGAGGAAGATAGACTAAAGACCACTTTTAGAACCAAGTGGGGGGCTTTTGCATATAGGAGAATGCCCTTTCGAATCATTAGTGCTGGAACGACTTTCCAAAGGGCTATGGATATAGCTTTCTGCGGTCTGATTGACCGGAGTGTAGTGGTTTATTTGGATGATGTCACGATATTTTCTAAGAAAAGAGAAGAACATGTGTTTCATTTGAAACATATTTTCAAATGCTGTCGAAAGTATGGCATTTCTTTAAATCCAAAGCAATGTGTGTTCGCAGTTACAGAAGGATAGCTATTGGGTCACATAATTTCTAAGAAAGGGATCTCAATAGACCCATAGAGGATTAAAGCAATAGAATATATCTCTTTACCCCATAATAAAAAGGGCATGGATTCTTTTATGGGGACAATAAATTTTGTGTGAAGGTTTGTGCCAGACTTTGCTCAAATAGTCAAACCTTTGCAACAAATGGTCAAGAAAAGTGTTCAATTCAAGTGGACTGATTCAGAGAAAGGTGCGTTTAACAAGATCAAGACATCAATAGCTCATGCACTGTCCCTTAAAATACCCAACTTTGAAAAATATTTTATCTTGTACACTTTTGCTTCAGACGATTCATTAGCAGCTATGCTTACACAGAAAGAAGAAGGGGGAGATGAGTACCCCATATCGTTTATGAGCACTGGTGTGCAAGGGGCTGATTTGAATTATCCCACAGTTGATAAGAAAGCTTATGTAGTTTTCTAGGTGATGAAGCAATTCAGACCGTATATACTAAAGAACCGTACCAAAGTGATAGTTCCACACCTGATTATCCGATCTCTTTTTGTATAGAAAGAGTTAGGAGAAAGAAGAGGCAACTGGGTAACAACCTTACAAGAGTACGACTTAGCATTCAAACCAGTGACCATAGTAAAAGGGCAATGGCTCTGCAAATTGATGGCTGAGATTCAGGACAATTAAGATAACAATGGGGAGAGTGAAGCTGAGTTACACATGGTGGATGTATGTCCTTTATTTATAGCGCCAGAATCCTAGTATAGAGACCTGGTTCATTATCTTCAAGAAGGATACTTTCCTGAGCATTGGAATCCTAAGCAGAGGAGAGCATTATGCTTAAGGTCAGCCTCATATCAGATTATTGATGGAGTTATGTTTAGAAAAAAACTATGATGGATATTTTTTCAGATGCTTGGAACGCGAAGATGCAACTAAGGTTGTTACAGAGCTGCATGATGGACCCGCTGGAGGTCATTTCTCAGGGGATACTATAGCACATAAGATTTTGAGAGCTGGGTATTACTAGACGACTCTGTTCAAAGATTCTCATGATCATGTTAGGAGATGTGATACTTGTCAAAGAAGCAGTGGAAGACAGGCAAAGGCGGCAGGACCATTAAAACCAGTTATTATTTGCGAACCATTTGAGCAGTGGGGGATTGATATCATCGAAGAAATCAATCCAAATTTGTCATTGCAGCACAAGTACATTCTGACAGCAACAAACTACCTCACAAGATGGGTAGAAGCCATTCCATTGCGAAAAGTGAATGAGGATGCAGTTATGGGATTCTTGTAAGACCATATTATGACCAGGTTTGGGGTTTCGATTTCCCTGATTTTTTATAATGCTTCCTATTTTTCATCTATTAGACTCACTTCATTTGCAAATGAGAAAGGGATTAAGTTACACGATTATGCTAACTACTATCCACAAGGTAATGGTCGAGCAGAATCTACAAATAAAAATCTCATTAGGATTTTGAAGAAAACAATCATAGAAAATCAGAGAAGTTGGCACATAGCTCTCCTTAATGCATTATGGGCTGACCGAGTCACACCAAAAAACTCCTTAGGTGTGTCGCCCTATACTCTAGTCTATGGGAAAGAAGCCATCATGCCTCCCAATATTCTGTTTCCATCTTCCCAGCTAGCCCAAGCCTCTAGAGGAATTGACAATGAGGTCTTGCAAATCTGAATGAATAATCTGCTAAAGTTGGAGGAGTCTAGATCCAAATCAAGAGAGAGGTTTAAGCATCAGCAGGAAATAGTGAAGAGATGGTTTGATGAGCACAAAGCCTAAAAGAAGGAATTTGAGGTAGGTGATTTGGTTCTTAAATGGGATTACCCACATGATGAGAAGGGAAAGCACACTAAATTTCAACAGTTATGGATAGGCCCTTTTTAGATTGCAGAGAAATTAGGCCCCTCAACCTATAAATTGCAAGACTTACAGGGGTGGGAAGAGAACTTGCCAGTCAATGGTTTAGTTCTCAAACCATATTTTTCTTAATGATGTTTGGTTTTTTGGTTTTTGTTTTGTTTTGTACATAAATAAACCTTTTTGATTCTAGTCTTGTTTTCCTTAGATTAGTTCTACTTGATTTTCATTTCATTTTCTTAGATTCTGATTTCTTGTATTTTGTTTGCTTTACTTTATGTTTTCAATAAACTAGCACAACCTTTGGCTTTGAGAGTTCATTAGAGTTCTGGGTAAACTATTTTTTTTTTTAACTGAAGGATTTCTTTCTATTTGCATGTATCATGAGTATAGATCCTTTAATATTGGTAGATTATCTGAATAAGATTTTGAACACATTGAAGTTCTATTAATCCTGTTGAATAACCAAGGTTAGAAAAGTCCAGAATACTATTTTGAGGCTCCAATCACTTCACACTAAAGTTTGTCCTAAGAAGCCAACAACAAAAGACCCATGGAGAGGAAACAAGGTGAACAGTTGTATGGTATTTAAAATAATCCCATGCCACAAATGAAATCCAAAAGGACAAAAGAGTCAAATCTCCCAGGAAGAAAACATATATCAAAAGACATATAGAATAAAATCAGTTTGGATAAGATTGCTCAAAGGATCTTCTTCATCTGTGAGATGAAAGAAAAATATCTCTCACATAAAAGGACACTATGGATGGAAGAAACTAAACCAAATTTCAAATGAAGAAAGCAATTTGGGAGGACTCAAAAGGACAAAAGTTCAAAAGCATCAAAAGAATGCAAAAGGCATGGGAATGAAGAACAAACAAATATATCTGTTCACACTCTGTTACAATCCTGTGGTGTCTAAGTTGGAAGCAATCTGAAGCCAGAAGTAAAATAAAATTCATATCTTGGCCTCAGAAAAGTTATCAAGACTATGAAATCCTGGTTCCCCTATTCCATTGGACCATAATCAATGTTAAAGTTTACAAATCTTGTATTCTAAAAAAAAAAAAATCTGGACATCTTAAAGAAATTTGGTAAAATTGGTCTAACAGGATACTTTAAAGCAGTTTTGTTGTTTCAAAAAGTCAGTTGTTCAGAGATCCATGTTCGTTGGTTAGTTTCCAATTGTTGTTGCTGCAAAATTTCCCAAAAATATTTTTCGGGAATATTTTTTGGCCCCTTTCGAATATCTTAGTTTTTCTCCTTAGATTGCTTGATTTTGATTTTCATCCTTTGGCTTGTCTGTCCATCATTAAGAGTTCCATAAAGTCATTTTTTCACTAAGGCAGAAAGTGATTTTTGATCCACTGCAGTGGGTGTTTCCCTAAGTTCGAGCTGCTACAGCGGATCCTTCATCGACTTTGAGCCGCTACAATGGAGTTTTCTTTGAGTGCGGGCCACTACGGTGGGTCATTTTTCCTTGGAGCCGCTACGACGGGCCTTTCTTTGTTTTCGAGCCACTGCGGCAGGTGCATTATTTGTCTTCGAGCTGTAATAGCGAGTTTTTTTCCAATTGTGAGCTGCTATAGCAGACATGATTTCATTTCATTGCCACTGTAGCGGAGGGATTTTCATGATCGGGCTACTATGGCAGGTGTTATCCTTTTTTGTGCGTCGATGTCCGTTTACTCCTGCTACGGTAGAGAGATTTGTGAGTCACGCCCACTACGGTGGTGGACTTCGCGGTTCGTCTTTTGATTTGGTATCTAGGAGCCGCTATGGTGGAAGCTTCTTCCAGTATGACCTGCTACGTTGGGTGGTTCTGTAAGTTTGTTACAGAGGTGGTTTTCGATGCTCTATCGCTACGATGAAGGCATTTTCTCGTTAACATCTAATTCTAGTGGGACCCACTGTTGTGGAGGAATTTTGAGCTTGGAGCTGATGTTGTGGATGCATCTGTGTTTTCTTTGTAATATGAGTTTTACGGCCAAGCCGCAGAGCGATAGCAAATGAAATGTAAACTTGTAAGCCGACAATAGCGGGTGGATGAGTAATATTGAGTCGCCGTATCGGGGTTGTTCCCTTGATGACTTATGTTTTCTGACCAGCAAGTGGTTTACGCCAATGACATTTGCGGCTCATACGTGCAATTCTTAATGACGGATTAAAGCCCCAAAAAACCTATTTATTTTCCAAATACGAAGTCTTTTTACCTTTTTTACATTACGGAGTTAAAGAAGAGGGTAAAGAGCTTCTGAGTGTTTTTTTCGTTTTAGTTTTCACATACGGTTAGTGGCGATACACCGTGGAGCTTGCATGGCATAACATTTCTAGGTGTCTTCGACTGTGCGTAGCCTCTGGCCTTCCAGGTAAGGTTTTTCATTCTCCTTTTTTGAAGTTGGTTGGTGGTTGGGTTGCGAAGCTTTCCATCGATG
Organism: Pseudotsuga menziesii; assembly: GCA_001517045.1. NCBI lineage: Eukaryota > Viridiplantae > Streptophyta > Pinopsida > Pinales > Pinaceae > Pseudotsuga > Pseudotsuga menziesii. Next base: position 799,478 of record LPNX010380595.1, read on the forward strand.
TGCGGGGTGGGTTAGGTGTTGTCTTGGCCCAGCATATAAAGGTTTTTTTAAGATTGTATATATTTAGGTATTGGCCGTTTCATTTTAGATTTTCCCTAGTAGAGACTCGCCTGCAAATCCTGTGTGCTTGTCCAGAGGCATTTTTGCCCAGCCGGCTAGGTTGAATATGATTTTTCAGGAGGTCAAGAATTGTCCCGGTATGAATCTAGTCGGCAGTTTCCTTGTGGGTTTAGGTCTTGGTATGGGATGTGGTTTCCTTGTTCTATGCAGAGCCCGTAGGTGGAAAATACTTGGGTATCAGCCGTGGTATTTTTGGCTCGGGATTTACCTTGGGGTATCGCCGCCACATTTTTGAATCTCTTTTGCGCCTGTGAGAGGGAATGTATGGGATTTTGCTACTAAAGAAAGAAGAGCCCAGAGTTTTCAATAGTGGTTTCCCATATCCAGTATGTGTTTTCTAGCCATAACCTTGACCCATGCCTCGTATTGCTGGTTTTAATGGAAGAAACTGATAGAGTAAGAAAATTTAGGGTTTTTGTGCTGCAGGTTATGTATACATATGTATTTTTTGCTTACATTGATAATCATTGTTTGAAATATGAAGTCTGAGAAAAATCTGTTTTACAAGTACCACTCACTGCAAAAATCATGACGAAGAAGGAAAGAAAGAAGCCTAAGGTTGTCGATTACGATTCTGACATAGAAGATGCATAGGTCTCAATGGTGGTAAGGACTGAAATAGTGTATGAAGACACTAAGGAAATTACCGGAGTAGATCATGAGCTCAAATGGTGCATATCTACCCCATGCTGGTTGAAGGAAAAATGCCAGAAACTGGTTTGGGAGACCTAGCTCTGTACGAGAACATATTGAGGTCTGGGATAACTAAAACAACAACTAGGATGAATATTTTTCCCTGTGCAGAGGTCATTGGATGGATGTTGCCGAATATAGACACAGTAGGAATGATGATAAATGATGAGAAGGGCTAGCCTATGGAATCATTTGCCCCTGCATTCATTTCGACAGCCTACAATATATTGAAAAGGGAAATAAGTGTAACAATAGAGTGGGTCTTAAGTATGAAGTTTGATTATACAACCATATCAAAGAAGATGGTGATTGAGGGGAAGACCTCCAGACACAAACAATTAGGAGAATATGAGACGACCCATCTTCAAACCCAGTTCAAGATAATAGCATTATTGTTCAACAAGCTGTATGGTAGGGCTGATGGGAAGATGTATAATTTTGGTTGGCTTCCACTCATGTACTACGTGGCCATGGAGGGAATGATTTTTAACTGGGCAGATATAGCTACTAGGAACTTGGAAAAATGTGTCAAGGCAGCTCAGGAGGGTTTGAAATAGAGAAAATCAGAATTTTTCATGTCATCTTTTTTGATAGATTGCATACTCTATAGACACAGGTTTGAGAAGCTTAACTGTGTATGGAAAGAGGGGAGGGACCCTATATACATTGCATACCAGATTAAGGGAGCCTATAAATATCATAACCATTACCAGTTGATTTGTGAGGAGTTCATAAGGCCCCTGTATAAGTTGATCTTTCTAGAAGATTGTCCATGCCTCTCAGAAGGAGCTATAGAATCCATAAAAGAATATGGAGATTATTTTTTCACCGAAGATGGCACGTATCTGAGAATGTATGGAGGCACCAAAGCACCCTCATTTCTGCCCCAGTCTGCAACAGACTACATAGTACTTAAGGAGACAGTTAGACAAGTATTTCTAGATGGTTTTGGAAATCATTTGTTCGATATAAAGAAATTTGTGTTCCCATCTGTACCTTTCTATGTAGAGAGCTACAAGTTTAATGGGGTAAAGAGTGCACCGGACTTTGTCAAAGAGATGGGAATTTTTCATTTTGAAGAAGTGAGGTTCCACTACAATGACTCTCAAGGAAAGGTGGCAGCTCATAAAGCAACTCATAAGGTGAATTATGAGTATTCAAACTATGTAGATAAAGAGGATAAAGTGTACATAAATATTTACAACATGGCCTCCTTGAGCAAAAGTTTGAAAAGAAAGGCCTCTGGAGTTAAAGAGAGAAACAACAACAATCCAAAACCTAATGATAAAGAGGAGGAAGCTGCTAGAAAAGAAAAAGAGGAGAATGCCTGAAAAATAGCAGAAGGTGAAATAAAGCTTCTAGATGAAGAAAAGAAAAGAGAAACAAAGGAAGAAGCTGGCAAGACAATAGAAGAAGAAGAGAAGATAAAAGAGGAGGAGGAGGCTATCTTAGAAAATATTGTGCAAATCCAAAAGGATATAGCTTAAGAAGCCTTGAACAATGAGCTAGGAATACAGGATATAGAAGATCCCACAGAGGGGCAAAATTAGGAAAATGAAGAAGCTGTAGTGGGTGGAGATCAGGAGCAAAGCCCTGTTCGGGATATTACAGAGAACCCTCCATCCACATCCAACAACATCCTTATTGGGGTTCATGTCCCCATAGCTGAAATGGGGTTGATACCATTTATACCATCTAAACAATATGATGTGGCATGCTTGGAGGATATTCGTTTTGATTCTAAAATGAAACCAATTATGTGGAGAACAAAGAAAACCTTGAAGGTGGGAACTCAGCCACCAGTGACCACAGTAACAAAGAGGACAATTATGAAGAATTTGGAAGAACATCCAAAGCAATTGGCTTCTATGGGCATTGAAAATGCATATTCCAATTCTCACAATGTAGATATGATTATAGAAAACATTGAACAATATAAGGGGAAGATGGTCTAAATGAAGGAAGTTTTGAGGAAAGAAGAAATGGTGGGGAGAGATTCCAAAATAAAATATGAAGCTACCTTATCATATTTGGAGAGGCTTCAATAGGGACACCAAATTTTAGAAGAAGAACAAGATAGTTTGAAATCATCTAATGAAGAGTTAAGTGAGGAGAAAGGAAATTTGGAAAACAAGGTTGGATAATTAGAACTGCAGAAGACTACTGCTGAACAGTAAGCAAAAAAGTATGAAACCCAGGTAGCAACATTGGAGGCACAAAAGGATTGATTGGAGATTTTGTTAAAGGTTTCAAATGAATAGAGAAAATATATAGAGCCATTGACAAAGTATTCCCTCATGCTCAGAAATAAAATTTACCAGATGCAACTCCAGATAGTAGATGAGATGTTGAAGGTCTGTCAAGTGGAAGCTAGGTTGGAAGAGATTTCAGGTATAGCTTCCCATTTTAAAGACGAGATATAGGATGTCCTGGAAATCCTTTAAGGGCGTTTGACTTGGATGGAAACAACCAAGGAACTTCCAGCAAATGCACCTATCAAAGACTCCGAGATAGTGAAGCTAGAATATCAGCCAATAGAATTCAAAAATAAAATTGCAGTGGAACTGATAAGGGAAGCCTAGAGGACTAAAGGCATTTTCATAGAGTTCTATAGAAAGGTGCTTACAACTTACAACCGCTGCCAAACATCTGCCAATAAGAGGTTAGATGAATTACCAGAGCATGAAGAATACTTGAAACAACGGCAGGCTAGATGGCAGGAGGATTAACTGGGCATTTAGTTGATCAAAATTTTAGATGAGAGAGTGCTTAAGAATATGATAGCCCATGAAGCGGTAAGCAACCATCTATTGGAATATCAACTTCGATTGATTCCAGCCAGGATGGCTAATATAAAAGTTCAAGTTGCGAAGCATGAAGTCACTATTAGATTTCTAAAGCCATCAGAGTTTGAGACAATAGTGATAGATGCCAATACCTGGAAGCAGTTTATTAATGAGGTGGCTGGGCCCACTTAGAATGCTTTATTTAATGATACATATTTTGTAATATTTATATTTTCCCTGAATTAGCGAACTCACTAGGAGACAAAGTCATTTTTTGAATCTGATTTGTAAAGGAAGCCTAAATGGCAAGGAAGGCCAAAAGACATTGGAAATTGTATAAATATAGATCAAGTCGATGGAGGAAAGGACTTTTCCATGCTATCTTTTGTGAAGTTTATTATAAGAAGAACTACTTCCATTTATAATAAAGAAGGCTATTTTTTTGCTGGAGAAGGGGTTGTGAAGTTTCAAAAGCATGTTGTAGATTGGTTGAATGCTGAATTGTTTTTGTTTCAGCTTATTCTACAAACTGTGAGATCATTTTGACTTATGAATTGCTTCCATGTTATGAATGATTTTCTGTTATTTTATGAAACTTATGCAGTATATTGAGTGATGAATGTTTTAATAAAAAATGAGCTATCTCTTTGTTTATCTTTCTATTTGTATTCATGTATTCTGAATTATGAATAGCTACCTGTAATATTATTTATGCATGTATTACAATACATTACTCATCATTAAATATTATCTTTCTCACTGGGGGTAGGTTAGATAGAACTAGTTAGCTTAGGATAGTTGTGATTTGTTTATGATTTAGAAGTAAAAGGGGTAATAAGATGAGAGGTAAGAACCTGCAAATCACATTGTGAACTCTTTGCTGTCTCTATCGATTGCACTTAGATTAGGCACTTGCATATCATACATAAAATAAAACAAAAAATACACTTAAATGGTGGACCGGGCTACAACCAATAAATCAATATTTAACCATTACTTGACCTACAGTAGCTGGACCGTAAACTGGATGGATTCCCTAATAGCGAGCTCATTGGGAACATTTACTGGGGAGAATCCCTACTATTGTTACTTGGGATTTTCCAGGCCTCAACACTTGGATGCGAAATTAAATTCCACATCCAACGAGTACCCACTTGACATACTTTTGACAGACCCCGCTACCCCAAAAACAAGAAATACCTGAAAAAATGTGATGATGACATCATCATCATGTTTTTTCAGGTATTTCTTGTTTTTNTCCAAGTGGGTACTCGTTGGATGAAAAATTTAATTTTTCATCCAACAAGCTCTCCCGATCGAAATTTGAGTAAAATCACAGGGAGATATCTTGAAAATACAAACAAAAAAAGTAGTGTTTTTTATTTCTTCCTCCAAAATTAATAAATATTATTTTATTATTTTTCTTAGGAGGCCCATAGTAGTGAATTACCTAAGAAAAAATACCTTCCATCTATTTGGGTATCCCCTAAAACTCTATATATTTAAAGGATAAGGAAGAAAAAGAACTTATATTAGTAGTTGCCTCTAAAGTTTCAATCCCGACTTCAAGCTTTGAGGCAATAATGTTAAGTTTTTAATGGTTATACAAGATCTAATAAAATTTTAGCATCATAACATCATAACCATATGCAAAAAGATCACTGAAAGATAGACAAGCATAACCACACAAAATAACACAAAGATTTATCTTGGGAAACCCTCATGTGGAAGAAAACTGAACAGAACTTCCTCTATACAGATGTATCAAAAATACAAGACAAGTCCCCAGACAAGTGCGCCTTATCCCAACAGACATGTCTCTCTCTCTCTCCTATGCGCTATACACAAGTGAGTGTGTGTTCAAATGAGGAACACAACTCCTCTATTTATACTCTTTTTGTCACTTGAATTTTAACCTAAGAAGTTAGACCCACTAAACTGTCTGGGCCGACTTTGCCTAGGAAATAAAAAAAAAAAATTATATTATATTCATTAGGGTACTATTGACCTAACTTACAATGGAGGATTTACCTCATGACTCTATGATGATCAAATAAAATAGTAACATCTCGGCGGAGGAATGAGACATCTCCCTTGGGTACATCAGTAAAATACATTTAGAATATCCTTTGAAGTTATGATATTTCAACACTCCCCCTTGACGAGAAGGGTATTCTATTGACAACATCATCATCAACTATAGGAGTAATGAGACAAAGAGCATCTGCAACATCATCAAGGTGGTACATCTATACATCATAGGAAGTTTTCAACAATCGTCAGTAACTCAAATAGTTATTGAAACGCCTTTAGTACTAGAACATCATCTTCTACAACAACGAGTCTTCATCTTTGATATTATACAACACTCGATCACTTAATCATTTGCATCAACACTTTGATCTTCTTTTGTAGCATTTTGATCTCTTGATCCTTTGCAACAACACTTTGATCTTCTTGCAGCATTTCAATCTATTGATATTTTGTAGCAACACTCTGATATTCTCGATCCTTTGCAGCAACACTTCAATCTTCTAGATCCTTTGCAGCAGAACTTTGATCTTCTCGATCCTTTGCCGAAACACACTTTGATATTTTATATCCTTTGTAGTAGCACTTCGATCTTCTCGATCCTTTGCAACAACACTTTGATATTCTTGATCCTTTACAGCAGCACTTCGATCTTATCGATCCTTTGCAAAAACACTTCGATCATCTCAATCCTTTGTAGTACCACTTCAATTTTCTCAATCCTTTGTCGCAAACCTACTTGCAGTACATATGATCTCTTTACAGGATGATCAATCCCTATCACTTAAGGACATAGGTCCAAGGATGATGCAATCCTCATCATCCTACTCCCTCTTAATGAGGATGGTCCATAGTATCGACCAGTTGTATCATCCACAAATGAATGCAGGACCATATTGTCTACAACTAAATGTAGATCTCATACGCCAATGAATGCAAGACCTATCGTCTGCAACTGAATGCAAGACTCAACGTAGACCATCCTTAGCTTATTAAGCATAGAACAACTCCCAAGAGAGTGTTATACTAATGTATCTACATATGAATGTAGGAACACTCTCCATGCAAGAGTATTGTCTACAACTGTAGATCTCGTCCACATGTGAATGCAGGACCTGTCATCTGCAACTGAACGCAGGACTCAACGTAAAGAATCCTCAAATATAAATCCAGGACCACTCCCAAGTGAGTGTTATTCTACAATATCTACAAATGAATGTATTTACACTCTCCATGCGAGAGTATCATCTGTAACTACAGATCTTGGCCACACGTGAATGTAGGACCTATTTTCTGTAAGGACTCATCGTAGAGAATCCCCATCTTTAAATCTAGGAACACTCCCAAGAGAGTGTTATTCTATGGTATCTACAAATGAATTTAGGTACACTTTCCATGCGAGAGTATCGTCTACAACTACAGATCTCTTCCACGCGTGAATGCAGGACCTGTCGTCTGTAAGGACTCATTGTATAGAATTTGCATCTTTAAAGCTAGGACAACTCCCAAGTCAGTTTTATTCTACAACATCTACAAATGAATGTAGGTACACTCTCCATGCAAGATTATTGTCTATAGGACCATCCTTAGGAGGAGGTAAGAGATAGGACCACTCTCAAGAGCAGAGTGTTATTGTCTGCAAGACCATCCTCAAAAGAAGATACTATCATCCACAAGTGAATGTCAGACCTCATCAGCATCTGCAGGAGCATTTGGAATATTTTATACTAGAACAACACTGCCATCCCATCATTAATTATAGTCTCATCATCACTCCTCCTTTTGAGGGAGGATCCATATCATCAACCCGATCCCCCTTTCGAGGAGAGTTCGTATCTTCAACCTGCTCCCCCTTTCCAAGGAGGGTTCGTATCATCAACCTACTCCCCCTTTTCAAGGAGGGTTCATATTTTCGATCTGTTCCTCCTTTTCAAGGAGGGTCCATATCATCATCGTTCCTCCTTGCGAGGAAGGTCTATAACATCATCATCATTGTTCATCCCTATGAGAAAAGTCTTCAGCATCATCATCACTGTTCCTCCCTATGAGGAAAGTCTTCAGCATCATCATCACTATTTGTCCCTACAAGGAAAGTCTTTTTGAACTACACTAATCTTGTCACATTGAAGCTTGATCAACACATCACCAAATTCCTCATCGGTACTCACATACTAGAGTTTTATAGCTCCCTTCTGTACCATATCCCTTAGGTAAAAATATCATATTTCTATGTGCTTTGATTTATCATGGAACATAGGATTCTCTATCATCTTTATACAACTCTGGTTGTCACATAGAATCATTGTGGTGTCCAACACCATATCAAATAGACCCTACATCAGCTTTTGAATCCATATAACTTCTCAAATAGTGGAGCAAGCTTCTATGTACTTTGCTTTAGCCATGCTGAGAGAAACACTGGACTGTTTCTTGCTAAACCATGAGATCATGGTAGATCCTAGACAATAACATCCACCTGAGGTGCTCTTTTCTGTTTGTGGCACTTCCTGCCCAATATGAATCTGTATATCCATACAATTTGTAGTCATGATCTCTATCATAGTATAGTCCAAATTTTTTCATCCATTTTAAGTACCTTATCACATGCTTTACAACTATCAGGTGAACACATCTAGGATTAACTAGATACTAACTTAGGGTGTTCACAACAAAACATATATCTGTCCTTGTATTCATCAAATACATCAACGACCCAATAATATGTCTGTACTAAGTCACATCCATTAAATCTGATGATTCATCAGATAACAAATTCAGGTTGGTATCCATGGGTGTGGCCATGTATTTACAATCCAACGTATCAAATATTCTTAATATTTCCACAGCATACTTTGCGAAGCTGCATTGCTTCACTATAGGATGAACATGCTGCAATGTACTCAGCCTCTCCATGAGATCATACATGATCCCAAACATCTCAAGGTTCTCTTTCTGTCCTCAACATTTCCTCTTTGCATCTACAATGAGTTCATCTTTTCCAGGTCATCAACATATCCCAGCCTTCCACATTCATCCTTGAAGGTTGGAACTTGGATATCTTTTGCAATCACTCCCCTTGAAGTGGAGCATCATCCTCCCTCTTCATTTTGTACTCTATGTATCAAAACAAAATGCATCCTCTACTACCGTTCTTCTTATGTACCCATCTAAGGTTACTATATACCAAGATTCTTTATCTTGAACTTTATTGAAAATTTCCTCTTGCACCCATATGTGAACTTGTTGTCTTCTATAGGTTTCCATCTTAAATCTTCTAGCAAAGTTTAAGATATTCATCACTCTTTGTGTTCTTGAAGCTCCTTATGTAACTCAATGCGTTTATCTATGGGTTCCTTCTGAGCTTGTACAAAGTATTTTATGAACATGTGGTTCTTTTCTCGATATATACTTATGCTTCACTGGAGAAGTACGTCTAGTCAATGGAGTATGTTGTGCCACAATCTACTCCCTCTTTCTGAGACAAACCACAAACCTTTATGTGTACACTTTTTCTTGTATATCCACATGGAAGATACTACAGACTTCCCTTCGGGTCTCGGAACCATATCCTAGACATCATTCCCCATGATCAACTAGTACTCTTTGATCATAGCTTCTTCCATAGCTGGAAGGGTTTGCATCAATGATGTCACTCAAATGTGCCTCATAACTAGAGTGTATCTGAGGACTCTTAATTTAGTTGGAAGTCCCATCATACTTTTCTTCATCTTGAATTATCTCTAGTGCCCAAGGTGGTGTTCATCTCTTGAGGTGGATCTACCGCTCTCTTATATTTTTCTGAAGCTCTTTCTTCTGTCACGATGTCTCTGACCTTGGGAGCTTCAGGTTCATCTTCATGTATGTTTATTGGAGTGAATCTTGAACTGTCATCACTTGTTCTTCAGAACAAGTCTTATCCTCCTTTTCTTGTAGGCGGTTGTACATGACCTTTCCTACAAGTCACATATGCCAATTGCATGGTTAGAAACATTTCATAAGACATATTCATAATGAAAAATTCTTATGCATAACGATATAATCATGCAACTATTTTAGCCAATACAACATTAATCCATACATGGAAGCTTTCCAGATTCCTTTTGTCTCTACCATAACATTATTGATATTTTTCACTAATCCCAATATGTTAGCAAATAGGTCTCAATCTAGATAAGTAGAAATGGGGTGTTGTATAGCACCATGAGATGCTTACCCATAACATGAATATTAGTAGTATATTGTCATTAATGAAACCATTCTATCATGCATAATACATTTCCTTGAACACAACTAAATAATGACAATTCAAATACTTATCTTTTATTTGTTTGGTAGACTCCTTCTTGATCCTTATGTCCTGGATCCTTCTACTGATTATGGGAACCTGTGTACTAGTTCTGAGTGTCACTAATTTGATTATTTCTTATCCAAATATTGAAATAGATAATAGTATAATCTTTGTCTTCACCAGTAATTCAGATTCCTCATCACTTGACAATCTTCAGTGGTGTGAGCATGATGTATTTATTTTATTTCTTCAAATTGTTCTTTCATTTGAGAAACCCTTGTGAAGTGGAACTGCATGGTATTTGACTTCTGTATCTTCACCTTCTTTAGCTGGTTCCTCAATGTCATATTTCTGTTGACATTCTTTCCTTTGTATGGGCTGGTCATTGTACCAAACATATCCTTGGAAGTCTACAAGGATGTTACATGTGAGATCCAATGAAGGAGAAAATAATCCTCTTGGATTTGATTAAATCGTTCTTGTGCTTTGTCTTCATCTCCCTCTAGATTTGTAGCTTCTTCTTTTACATAGTTCTCCATGTCATGCTTCTTCAGGTATGAGAAGCACTCTACACTTCCATGCTTAGATTTTCTCAGCTTATTCACTCTTGTTCTCAAGCTTGGTACTGCTTTTCATCATGATAAAAATGAGAACCTAAAACAAAAATAGAGAGGATAGAACTTACCAATGAGATTGCTTCAACTTGATGCTAGATTTAAAGATTTTTTGGAAGACTACTTCTAGTGGACCTAGGGTTTAATAGATAAATCCTAATTTTTCAACTTAGGTATATTTCATATTTTATTGGATAGAATTATGCGCCTCCTCAAGGAGAGCTGAGCAACTTACTCATTTTTCCAAAACTGTGAACATAACTGCAAAATATATGATGCCTTAGTTTTCTTCAATTTCTTCTACATAATCGTCTGATATTGTTTCTAATGTATCTCCTAAATTACTACTCATATGGGTATGAAACATCATACTAAGGTATCCTGATTCGTATTCTTTCCAACCACACAGGTTAGAGCAGAATTGGTTTCACCAAGTGGTACTTATGCAAAGTTTCCCAAGGTGATTTATTTCAGGACTATTTAGGATAACGGATTTGTACAGACTTCCACATGTCATTGTTTTACCTTCTTGGTATGAAACTTTTACCACAGAAACTATGACAAGTTTCCTATAATTAACATCTTGTGAAATTTCATTTGGACCTTCCTATACCTATATATATAAATTATCCCTAGGTCACTTGTTTAAGGATGAATTCCGGGAGATATTGGAACCCTGAGTTGGAGGAATCATATATCCTATATTATAGAGAATCCAAGGAATAAAATTTTACACAGGGTACATCAAGACTTCATATTTGCCCTGTCAAAGTTTCAGCTCCTGATCCTTCTCCAATCTTGTGTTATAGCGAAAGTACCAACATGACTAGTTTTATGTATTCTAGGGTTTTCAAGCATGAAACCCTAATCTTCAGTAGCTGTAGCTGTAGTAGTGTTTTGGATACACAAAGAATTATTTTAGGGTATCTTTGATACCATGTTAAGTTTTTAATGGTTATACAAGATCTAATAACATTTTAGCATCATAAAATCATAACCATATGCAAAAGGATCACTGAAAGATAGACAAGCACAACCACACAAAAGAACACACATATTTGTCCTAGGAAACCCTCATGGGGAAGAAAACCCAACAAAAATTCCTTTATATATATGTATCAAAATTAAAATACAAGACCTCAGATAGGTGCTCCTTCTCCCAGCATCTCTCTCTCTCTCTCTCTCTCTCTCTCTCTCTCTCCTATGCTCTATACACAAGTGAGTGTGTGTTCAAATGAGGAACACAACTCCTTTATTTATACTATTTTTGTCACTTGAATTTTAACCAAACAAGTTGGCCCCACTAAACTGTCTAGGACGACTTCACCTAGGAAATCACAAAACAATATTATATTATATTCATTAGGGTACTATTGATCCAACTTACAATTGAGTCTTTACCTCATGACTCTATGATGTCCAAATACAATAGTAACATCCCGACAGAGGAATAAGACATCTCCCTTGGGGTACATCATTAAAATACATTTACAATATCCTTTGAAGTTACAATATTTCAACAAACGATAGTCTAATCAAAGGCTTTGTAATCAATCCAAATACACGAGGAAATAAGAATTATTGTTGATCCAGGTGTATCATCTCAAAGTCAATAGAAGTTAAAGTCTTTAAAAGGGAAATAAATGCTTACAAAGTGAAAGAGCTCATCAGCAGCTTTCCAGTGATGTTCATTTTAGAGAAATCAGCCTCCAGATGAAGAATTTGTCAGCAGTTGAAGTTTCAACTATGATGGTAAAAAAATGGGTAAATTAAGGTGTGGTTAGGAGTTATGGTAATTGAACCCAAAAACCTTCATTAAGGTTACCATACTCCTTTGTAATGAAAATATATTGGCAAAAGGGTGGTGGTGAAAGGATTAGCCCTCAACCTAGCGAACCCCCTTGGTGTTTAATATGCCAAACTATATGATATATGATATGCCAAACAATACAACCACACCAAACCATAACCATATTGGAAAAAGGGGGGTGGTCAAGGGCTTAGCCCTCAACCTAGCCAACACCAAGGCCCCTTGGTGTTTAATATGCCAAACTATACGATATATGATATGCCAGACAATACCACTGCACCAAACCATAACCATAAACCTTATGATATGGCAACCAATCCTTCAAACGCACCAACAAACACCACAAACCAACAAACCATATGATGTGTCAACATACCATTAAACTCGCCACATCAAATGTGCCCTATGTTAAAACATATGCTATGGTGTAATACATAACAATTTCCACAATGTAAAAACGAGCATAATAGCCCGCAGGTTTGACCCCGGGACCTCTGCCTTCAAGTGGTACGCCCTTACCACTGGGCCAAGCGCCTGGTTTTTGCTTTGCATTCGGTGCAATTTTGTTTTATTGTTAATATCTGAGCTCTATAATAGGCCATGACCATGCCTTTTCCAAAAACAGAGAACATCGAAGCTAAACACTCATAGCTCGAAACTAAGCGCTGCATAGATTCCGAGGTTGAGTACAAGCACAGTTCCTGAGACGAATTACAAAACATTTATTATTTTTTTTCTTTTTGTGTAGATTGGTTTTCTCAATTTGTGATCTAGAGGAGGCCTTAGGCAAATAGGGTCGAGTTTATACTCATTTTTCTCAATTTTTTGAGGCAGTAAGCTAAAATCTAGACCATTTGCACCCAAAATCCGGCTAGTTTTCTGGTTAAAATCCGACAGAAATTGTTCAAAGGGTTGTTTTTAGTGATTGGAATTTCATAATATTGATGCCCCAAGGGTAATCAAGGGTCTTGAATCCATTTCTGCAATAAAAATTACAATTTTAACAATGAAAATATAATTTTCAACAACAAATTGTATTGCTGGATTCCGGGAAATCTTACTAGAAAAGGTGCAAATCATCTAGAGATTAGCCAACTCCTTTTTCGAGAGGAACGCAGTGGTGCAGTCTGTTTATGTGTCTGAGTGATAGAACTTAGAAGTTTTTGCAGAATACACAATTTGTAAGCATTTGAATATTTTATCAATCGACCTTCCCATTTTTAAGTGGCTCGGAGACGTAGCCAGGGGGTTTGGTGAAATACGTTATGAGTTCTTGTCCATTTATGGTTTTCTTAAAATTTTATGTGCTTATGTGTTTGATGGATGCTCTTTAGTTATGCATTTTAAAGGCTGTTTGTGAGTAATTGACATTTAAAAGTTCACATGCGAATAATGGTTATAAAGGTCCTTAAGTAATTTTTAGATCAATTGTAATTACCATTTTTGTGTGATGTTATATTTTATTTATGTAAAAGGAATTAATGTCCACAAATAACATAAAATTAGTGCATATCTCCCTATGATCACTAAGTGCACTAATTTTATCAAGAATGAAGTGCGTTATTGGATCTAATCATCGATGAAAACAATCATTGGGATCCATGAACTTTGCCCAAGCACCATACTCTATAATTATAATAACTTGCTTGAACACACTGAGTGTCACAATTTAACATGAAAAGACACGACCTCAACAAATATTTATCCCTAGTATTGGCCTATGGTTCAATAGATGGATTATGAGCCCCAAAACGAATGTCATGGTCTAAGACCATTGATTTTCACATCAAACCATGGGACATGTATCGAGAACCATCCTTGGTAGTTTAAAGCTCAAAATACTAATAATATCACACTTAAATGACAAAATTCCTTATGGAGGCCATGCATGTTAGTTTGGGGCTCCATATATAGACCATCAACTCCTTATGAAAATGTGTAATGTGAGATTTTATATGTGTAATTATACAAAGGAATGGGCCTTTAGAACCATACTTATAATTTTGTTAATCCTCAAAATGATGACCATATATCACATGTATGCTAAATATTCCTTATAGAAGCTCTATGTGGTGGCCTAGAAGATAGTGCATGGACCATGAGACCTATATGGAACTGGTAAAGACTTAGACCCTTAATTTAAATGTAACACCTTGGTTTTGACCCCGTTGCATTAAATGTACATGATGGATATATTGTAATTGATCATGGTGTGGAGTTAAAGGCAAAAGCCCCACCATCGATTTGGTTGTGTTATGTTTCAGCGATTGGAATCGTTGCCGATGGTATATCATGATATACGGCACATATTAGTTTTGGCATCATGTAAATATGATTTTTAATTAAATAAACCCCAACCAGCTATGTCAATGAAATCATAATGAAAAGGGCATGATTCTCCTAAGGATAAGGAGGGGGAATTGTTAAACCTTGAGCCTATGGGGAAAATCCACATGTCAATCACCCATTTAAAACTTATGTTGTAGTTGGGGGCAGTTATGGCTGGGAAGTGGTGGGTGGTAGGACTGCCAGTCCTTTCCCACACTCACACTCCACCAGCAGACTCTTCCACTCCCCCACTCTCCTGATGGTTTTGGGCTCACTCTCACACAGACGGTGGTTCTCTCACCTTCTTACACACATGATTCTACATTGTTTTACCTAGGCAACGAGTTGAGGAGCCTTTTTTCTCTGTCACCCATGATTTCCTGTGGATAATCCATTCACATTCTATGTGTGCATGTTCTCCTTACCGATTTGTGGCATGTGTATATGTTTTTCCTCTGGTCTATGCGACCCGAGTCTCTTTTCTCTTCCCTTTCGGCCTATGTAATTTTCCTGTCACTTCATTGTTGAGCCTGGGGGTTGTGGTTTTTCCCCACATTGTTCATTTGCTGTGGTCTCATTCACGTTTTTGAGCTGCTGTAGGTTATTATTGAGTCATTTTGGCCATGATAGGGCTAAGAACGACTCAGGAATTGATTTCCCCTGTCCAAACTGTGAATCGCTTGTTTGCTGCGTGTATGCAGTGGATTGTATTCGGACTATGTTGGAGTGCGATGAGGGCTTGGTTTTCTTGATAAACCTGGTGTGTTTGGGAACCACACAGATAGAGCTAGAGGGTTGGATTTCTTCTCCATAACCCCTCAATAGCACTGGAAGGGAGGTCAGGGCCTGAGGGACTATGTAGCAGAGAAGGGAATGATTTCCTTATGTTGTGTGTGTGTGGGTGTTCTAGAGGTCAGGATATCTCTGGTGTAGGTGTCCTTATATCTTAAATGATCTCACTAGATTATCATTTAGCTTTTCCCAGCTCCTGGATTGCCTGATAAACCCAACTGTGTTGGATTGGCTGATTTGCTGATGGCCTGATAAACCCAAATGTGTTGGCTTGGCTGTTTTGTGTATCCTTGGCTATGTGTAAGCTTGCTTGTTCCTTATTCCTTGGGGAATCATGCCCATCTCGGGGGTGGCAGCGTTGCTAAGAGAGATTAAGGAGCACGCTGGCCTATGGTTGGGTGGAACATTGCAGTGACGTAGCTGGTTGTAGAATGAGTTCTTTATAAGATTAGTATTCTTGTCCATTTTACTTCTGCAATCATATTTGATGTTTAATGAATGATGATGAACATGTTAAATGCTGGAATGTATGGTTTTGCTTCTGTTGTATGATAATCATGTATGCATGTTTTTACTTCCTAACAATTTTTCTTCAGTTTATATGTATGTGCATGTTCATAGGGCTAGTTTCCTGGATGGTTAGTGGCATGGTAGCATCCTCTTCACCGGTCGGAGGGTCGGGGACGTTGCATTAAATATTTATTCATAACAACCATCCTTAGTGTTACAAATTTGACATGGACACCATATTCCTCTTGCCGGAACTACAACAAATCACCCTTTTAAAACTTCCTCAAGACGACGTCAAACTAACCAAAATTTCATTGGTTTCAAGCTTGATATATTCAATTTTGTGGACAAAAAAAGCATACCCTTAACAAAGGAGATATTGTTTCCAACAAGGGGTTTATGTTTTTTAATGAGAAATTTGGCAAGAAGGTAGGCAGGACTTCCTATGTTGTTAACAATAGGCATTAGGAGAACCCTAAATCTATGAATATTAGGGAGGCCATAGATTTTGGTGGTAGAAGGAAAACTAAGCATAATATTGGTCATCTTGTCATCATTGCAAAATATGATGGCTAGGGAAATATCCCTAGACTCTTTCTTAAGAGGATTTTTATTGAGATTCTTGTAACTACTGTTATTGTTGAGGTGATCAAGCATTTTCTCAATGTAATAATTTATATTTAAAAGAAAAACATTGTTCCTCTGAGGTCTTGTTAGCCACCTAGGAAATATGAAAGTATGTATTATTTTAGAGAGTCAAAATTGTGTCCTATAAAGGATCAATTTTTCCCCACAACCCAATATGACATGAATCCAATACTTAGGACTTACTATTACCAACTTTCCACAAAATAAGTTTCTTGATGTTGGGGTTGCTAGGGTATGTACCTTTTAGATGGATAGAAATGTCATGGTTTAGGGGACTTTGAAATTATTATTTTTAATTACTAATCTATAGACAAGGGGATTATAATCCCCTTTGCTTAAGAATCACATATACTATATAGAATAAAAGTGTGACCTTTCATATTTTTCTTTTTCTAAGTGCAAATTTATTTGTTGCTAACCTGCAATAGTAATACACATGGATTTGTTTCTTGAAGGGGTTTCCACTCTTATTTATTTTTTCCAAGACCAAGAGTCAATTAAGGATACAAGAGCCTTATAGAAAAAAAATATATTTTTCATTCAGAATCTATTTCCAAACCCAGTTTCATGACATGGCACTCATAATCAATCTTGAGTGATAAATAGTTTACTTCATCCAATTAAGAGGTCGTACGATTGTGTGGGTAAGAAATATAACTAATTATTGAATGCAAAGATGCATTGGCTCTCTGAGGCATCAATTTATCTTTCCTAGGCAATGATATTGATGATTAACCAACATTTTCTTTCTCTGAGGAAACATTGGTAATTTGGAATGAGAAAGAGAATCAAATATTCAATAGGTGGTCAAATTAACTGAGAGAAAGATCGAATAACTATATGGGAGGTCGAGTTAACTTTTTGGAATGTGGAGAGAGGTGTTTCAACCATTACACAATTCATATAAATTACCTATTATTTGCAATATATTCTTGATACCATTTCCTCTTTTTCTTCGATAACTCATCTAGGAGATGGAGATGTTATGTCCACTCTAGTTCATTTTAAGATTTTTATCACCACCAAAGGACTCTATTTTTATACACATTAATGTTTTCCTAGTAATATAAACATTTGTTAGATATTTTTGGTTAATAGGGTTTTATTAGGTTCCCAACAAAATTCGAGTATAATTTTTCATTTGAATTCTAAATCCCCATGAAGGGGAGGTCTCACTTGAAGTAGGTGTCAAAGGGAGGAAAGTTGCAAGATGAAGGGTTAATCATTAAAACATAACAACCATTTATAATAGAATTTGTATTTTTATAATAATAATATCATAAACATATTCATTACATGACAAATATAATATAATAATAAAAATTAAATAAAGCTACAACCATACCAATCATCCATATAAAGTAGACAAGACACAATTTAAAAATGTAAGGGTTTCCATTATTCCATAAAAATATTCATATCCAATACATAATCACACTTGCAATAGGATCATGTGTGGCTTATGACAACAATTGTTATATTATAATAAAAAATAAAAATAGCAAAAACATAAAAAATAAATAATAAAAATATATAAAACAAAAACAAAAAACAAAACCAAAACATAGCAGAAGTATTCATTTGCAAAACACCCGTCATAGGTATTCAATGACGAATGAAGACATTTCTCAAGATTCTTGTGTGTATTTTTTTAGGGGTGCTTTGATCTTTGAGGACGAGCTTGAGAAGGAACTAGGACCAAATATAATCTCTTCATTTCCATATATCACTGCTTGATTGACTGTCAGGCATTGGTTGTAAGGAGGGAGTTGTTCCATCAAGCGTGGGCCAAGCTTGGGCATAAATGAAGGGAGTAGAGGATTAAGGAGGGTGTAGATCCTATCCATTTCCTTGCATCATATTACAGTTGATCTATTCTGTGAATAGGAGGACTATATATTTCAGAGAGAGTTATTTGGGGGGTTTAGTATTTATTTGTGAAGTTTGTTGGGGTTTCAAGCAGTCCAAAGAGGGCACACTGGCTAGGAAGAGTGCACTACCATTTACTATTGAATATGGTTGGTGTTATCTCATGGAGGGGTTTCTCTCTAGATATTAAAATAGAGAGGGATCTCAACCATATGATACATTTATTCATTCAAAGGGTCGCTTGTCTAGAAGAAAGGGCATATTCACTGGTTCAGCTTGACATAATTATGAGATTTGAAGGTATCATTGTTTGTTGCTCTATACTATTAGAGAAGGGTTGATATCCCTTAGCTGAGATCAAATACTAGTCTTGTACATTTCCCTAGAAAACCAACAGTTAAAATTTTGATCTCAATGGGTCTACTCCTCACCATTCAGAGGCTGATGATTCATGACACTTACATCAGTCAGAAATTAACTAGAGTGAGTTGGTTTTCCTTGCTTGAAGAGAACTGATAGTGCACTCACTCATCTACAATTCTTAGTTATAAAATATTTTACTAAGGGAGAACCATTTTAGTATAACGAGTTTGATCTTATGTTGGAACCTACAGACCATACATCCTTTTTGTAGTATGTATATTGATTTTTGGAGGTTGTCTAGCTATGTATAGGGTCTGTTAGCACCTGTTCTAAAATTTGAGGAATTTTACAAATACTTCCACACTAATTCCCCTGCAAATGAGTAAGCTGATGAAAAATGAGGGTTAAGGGTGAAATTTTCATATCTTCTGACCTAGAGGTTTGCAGAAAGGGGGTTTGAAGTGTTTAGAAGGCTTGTTCCTAAGCAAGAATGCCAAAATGGTAAAACATAATTAGGAACAACCTTGGATACAATCCTTCTATGAAAAAAGTGGAATCGAAAAGATAAAAATTGAGCCTCAAGAAAGTTGAAAATCATCTCTCTGCGATCCACTTTCTGCTATTTGGAGGAATTGAAAAGGTAGAAGGCGGAAAAGGTGGAATTTCATTTGTAAAAGTTGATGAACCCACTTTTCATGATCTTTGGGATAAATGGTCTAGAATGATCCCACAATAAAAAGGAGGAATTAGAAAATACACAAATTTGGTTGCAAAAAGTTGAAATTCTGCATTCTGCGATCTGGAGGATCGACAGTCTGGAGGGTTTCCGCAGAAGGTCAATGACTTAGAAAAGAGTATAAAGAAGGAAGTGAAAAGATCAAAATTAATATTCGTGAAAGCAGAAGTACCTCCTTCTGCAATTCATAGACCACAAATTTCATCTCAAATCAACGGCTCGAAAAGATTCTACATAAGATCGACGGTGCAGAAAATGGCAACATCTGCACGAGATAACTAGATTTCCCAATCTGCAAAATATGGTAGGCCTAACAAAATTTAATGGTGGAGATAAATGTGGATTTTAGATCCATGACCCAAGATCTTTTCATGATGAGAACTAGTAATGGGTAAGTGAGGTTTGAGAATTACATAATCAGGTAAAGTTGCACCATTGGACGGTCGAGATGCGGGTAAGATTGAAATCTATAGATAGCATAGATCTCGCTGGTTGAAATATGCAAGGAAGAATAAAACTATTGTAGGCCATTTGGAGATGCTCTAAACAATTTTTTTTATCAAGCGAGCCTAAGTCCCAGATCCTAATTTTTCCATTTTGATCTATCACATGCATCCCCTCGTGCTTTCCTGTTTTGTTTTGTGATCACGGTGAATCTGCCAACTCAGGATTTGTTAGGATTTAATGTGTACGGGTTTTTATTCCCATATCATACCTGATGTTGTCTCTGTTTTGAGGTTGGTCTCGGAATCATGTTACTCCATAAATATAGCCTCAATAGAGGAACAAAGGGTTTGACATTCATTTTGGAAGCCTATGTTCTTGGTTTTGTAACTCTGCAACTTTTCTTGGAAGTATTAATGCAAAGTATTTCATGAGTGTCTGAGATTCATCCCAGTGTTCAATATTCAGTCTGTGTTTTCCTATGTGCTTCATTTCCATGTATGTGTAGTTTCTACTAATGCGTTTCTAGTTGCGTGGAAGGAATTCATTCTCGGTTAAGTGCTCCTTGCATCAGATAATGCATTTGTTATGTGTTTATGGTAAACGTATTGGAATTCATCCTTTGTTAGATGATCCATTTCAGTTATCAACCTTTATTGTTGCTTCTACTAAAGGTGTTTTAGGAGATTCATCCATAGATGGGTGCCTTCTGTTTCATTGGGCTTCTTCTCTTTTCCCCTTGCCATCTCTCAAAGATATTTAGCTGAATATTAACACTTACTTTTCCTCATATGAGGAATGTTATCTCTAGTCATTATGTGGTAAGCCCTTGAAATTTTCAGACTTAGAGTCTATTTCCCAATGGTATTTTCTATTTGTCTGTCTTACTCTCTTTAAAACCTTAAAGACCTGTTCCCTTAAAAAATCTAGCCTTCTGAGCGCTTTCTTAAAGCTATATGTGTATTGGTTTGAAATGGTTACCACGGTGATCTCCTACCAGAACCATAGGAAAACCATTAGGTGATAAAATATTTCTGCTGTTGCCAGGGACTAATCACTATTATCTCCTTGGGGAAACGACATTGTTTTAGTTCTATGACCTGGTTGACCAGTCGGTCATAGACACATATTGGTTGTATATGATCTGGAGACTCCACTCAAATATTTGGAAGGTGACTCCACTGGAAATACTGGTGGTCAGAAGGACCAATACGAGGAGCAATTCTGATGCAGATCCTTTTCAAGAACTTTTTGATCAAGAGAAACTAATTCAGAAGGGAAAAAAGCAACAAAGGCCAGTGACATTTCAGTTAGACATAACGTTTTATTTACCTGCTGAAGGTTTATTTCTATTCATGATATATCTGAGCATTGTAGTGAAGAATTTGAGCCAAATTTCCATAGGACCAATTCTTAGGTTAACCTCTTTGAAGCAACTTTAGACCCCTCCGCATTTGAGTTCTCCCATATTTCTTGGCTTCTCGAGAGTTTAGAATCTCTAGGCAAGGATTCACAACCCTTATTTGACCCAGAGTGCCCACTATTTTCCACTAAATTGTGGAAATTGAACCTAGTGATAGATTAATTTCACTCACAACAATTATCAATTGAACATGCAAAATCACTCACAAAAGAGACTAAATAATGAGCTGAACACTAAACGGTATTGAATAAGTGTACAATAGACAACCCTGTAACATAATAGGTTGCATCATTAAATAATTACATAAGGGATTCAAATGCATGAGGAGAAATTTGAATCTATCATAAAGCAGGCTTACTAAAATTAAGCAAATCCCCCATAGGTGCAAAAAGATGATCCCAAATCAGTCATGGAGCTCACGAATTGAAAAAATCACTTAGGAAATCTAAAGAGTGATGGAATGACAACTCATACATGCTTTTACAAGGAGAAAAGAGTGGAGGATGAAGAGGACAAAAAACTAGTTCACCTCACCTAGTCAAACTTTCCCTATTGCCTTAAAGCACTGAAAAAGCAGGCAATAAAGCAGAAAAAGTAGAAGGGCACCTAGGAGACCAAGAATAAAGAAGAATTGATTCCTTGAGGTTTCCCAAGTGCTACATGGGTAAAATTATGCAAGTTGGACCACTATGGATAGGTAATTGACAACTTGCATAAGGTGGGACACATGAACTAGGCAAATAAGACAAAAATAATTAAATTAATGTCTAAGGTAGCTAACTATGGGTTGATTATTCTAACACCCCCCCTTAAGCCTGACTTATGAGTAATATATCAGAGAAATATAGGGCCTAGAAACAAGGCTTAGTCACCCTTTACATACTGCATGTCCATACAACCAAGGAAAGAGGCAAAAACCACATGGGAAAATCCTCCCTTAAACATGGACTGTAAAACAAAATTTGAAAATCTTGTCTTCACTCATGCTTCACAGCATGATCAGCAATCCCTAGCAGTGATTTAAGATTGATGAAGGTATTCTCACAAAATGCTTTGGTGAAGATATCAGCTACTTGTTCTGAAGATGAACAGAAGAGTAGGTGAATGGTGCCATCATGCACAAGCTCTCTGATGTAGTGCATATGGATCTCAATGTGTTTGGTTCTCTGCTTATGAACTGGATCTTTGTAGATTCGAATGGTACTTTGGTTATCACAATATATGGTAGTTGAGTACTCTGATTTGAAGCCACACTCTCCAAGTAAACCTTGCAACCATAAATATTGAGTTGCTGCATTAACAACTCCTCTGTACTCTGCTTTTGTAGATGAGAGTGCAATGGCACTCTGTTTCTTGCTTGAAGAGATGATTGGCCCTTCTACAAGCATGAACACATATCCTGATGTGGAATTTATATCTGTTCTATCACCTGCCCAATCACTGTCAGTAAACCCAATCAAATCAAGATCAGATTTTGCTTTATATAAGATCCCATGTGTCCTTGTTCCCTGAACAAAGTTAAGGATCCTTTTGGCTTCTTTCCAATGGATATCATGAGGCTGATCCATGTATCTAGAAGCCCCAATTACTGCATAATAAATATCAGGTCTAGTATGTGTCAGATACAACAAACATCCAATCAATTTCCTATACAGTGTATTGTTTACCATAGGTGAAGAATCAGCTTCTTCCAGCTTCACTCCTGAAAGGAAAGGAGTTTTGCTTGCTTTGCAATCTTTCATTCTGAATTTGTTCAGCAAATTGAAGGCATACTTGGACTGGTGCACCTTGATTCCAGCTTTGGTTTGAGCAATCTCAAGCCCCAAAAATTGGCTTAAGAGCCCCAAATCTGTCATGGAGAAGGCTTGGTTCATTGCTCCTTTCAAGGAAGCAATCTCATCCTTTGAGATTCCTGTAATGAGGAGGTCATCAACATATAACACAATGATAATTAATGAACCATTAATTAACTTCAAATCGACATTTAGATCTGATTTGCACCGAACAAAATTCAGTGATAGCAAGAAGCTATCGATCTTGGCATACCAAGCCCTGGGGGCTTGCTTTAGCCCATACAATGACTTTCTCAACCTGCACACAAGAGAAGGGTTAGTAGAAAAACCTTGAGGCTGCTGCATATATATCTCTTCAGTGAGATCTCCATTTAGGAAGGCACATTTTACATCCATGTGATGTACCTCCCATTGCTTTGAGGCTGCAATGGCTAGGGCTAGCCTGATGGAATCCATCTTTGCCACTGGGGAAAAGGTCTCATTGTAATCTATCCCATGAAACTGTGAGTAGACCTTGGATACCAATATATCCTTGTACTTCAGTGGTGAACCATCAGCAGAAAATTTGGTCTTGTAGACCCACTTACACTAAACTAACTTCCTCCCTGGGGAAAGATCCACTAGCTCCCATGTGTTGCTCTTCTGGAGTGAGTTGAACTCTTCCTTCATGGCAGCTTGCCATATTGGATCTCTTTCTGATTCTTCATATGTTTGAGGATCATATTCCACCAACAAGTAGCATTTCTCAGCAAACATAGGATCCTTCATGCACAGACCACTCTCAAATTGAGATCTAGTCCTCTTTGGGTCATTGGGATCCCCAGCTAGCTCTCCTGCTGCATGTAGTGTCTTGGATTCCCATTTTGGCCTTGTAGGGCTGTTAGGGTCTGCAATAAACTCATCTCCATCAGAAAAATCAGAATCAGCATGTTCAACAAACTCTTCACTTACTTTTAGAGGTTCAAGTGGTGAAGAGGCTTCTCCAACTTCCACTACCGCACGGGGTTCTTCTTGAAACTGAACACTCCTTTCGATGAAGACTTTATTTGTGCTCAAATTTATCAGTTTGTACCCTTTTGAATCTTTAGAGTATCCAACAAATAGACACTCTTGGATTTGGGGCTGCAAAGCCTTTCTCTTTTCTGTTGGAATTCTAGCCCAAGCCCTTGAGCCAAAAATCCTGAAATGGGTCACATCTGGCTTGTGCCCACTCCATGCTTCGAAAGGAGTCATACCTTCAAGCTGTTTATGAGGCACCCTATTATGGATATAGGCTGCATAGTTTATAGCTTCGGCCCAGTACTTTGGTGGCAAAGTTTTGGCCTCCATCATGCATGTTGCCATCTCCTTCAGTGATCTGTTCTTCCTCTCAGCAACACCATTCTGCTATGGTGTGTAAGGGATAGAATTATGCATCTAAATACCTGTATCTACACAATAATTAATAAACTCAGACTTGACATACTCACCACCATTGTCAGATCTGAGGACCTTTAGTTTCCTCCCAGATTGGTTTTCAACCAAAGCCTTAAAGACTTTGAAGATGCCAAAAACTTCAGACTTGTGTTTCAGGAAGTAAACCTAGCAATACCTGGAAAAGTCATCAATGAAAGTCAATACATATTTGGCCTGACTCATGGACATATGAGGGAATGGGCCAGCAACATCACTGTGGATCAGCTCGAGGGGTGCAGAGGTTCTCTCATGACTAGCTCTCTCAAATTTGTGCTCTGGGTGTTTTCCTAGGATACAACCTTGGCAGACTCCTTTGGAAAATTTTATCTTGGACAACCCTATGACCATCTCTTTTTCACTAAGATCAGAAATATACTTGTCATTTAGGTGGCCAAATCTTTCATGCCAAAGATTTCTTGCTTCATTAGCATGAATCAGAAGAGCAGAGGGGTTTGAGTAGGGTAGGAAGTGTGAGAACATGTATACCTTCTGAGCATGATTCGCAAATCCTTTTGCAATGACTTTACCACTTGAGATATCTATGATCTCAACTTCATCAGGGGAGAATATGACCTTCTTAGGAGACCCAGTGTGAGTCATCTGGTACACTGACAAGAGGTTGGAGGAAAGACCAGGCACATACAACACATTGCTGAACTGACCATGATCAAGATCAATCCTCCCTTTGCCCAAACTTTCAGTGAGAGAGTCATCTCCTAGTACTATAGGTGGTCCTTTCGACATTTCAAGTGAGGAGAATGCCTCCTTGGTCGAAACCATGTGTCTTGAAGCTCCAAAATCGATGATGAAACTAGGTGAGCTTGATGTGCCAGCAACCAGTGCATGAACTCTCTCTCTGTCATCTGAACTTGATCCTCCTTCTCTCTTCTTTGAGCTGTCTGGAAGGGAGACACCATTCTTCTCCAGGAGTTGGGTCAGCATGTCTATTTGCTTCTTCATGCAAGAGCTTTCAGTGTGGTTTCCCTTATTACAGTATGCGCACTTGTTCATTTCACCTTTATTCTTCTTCTTCTGGTAGTTCTTTTTGGAACCTTGTGGCTCCTCCGGAGACTGTTTCTTGTCTCTCTTTTGCTCAGGTGGATTTTTAGCTTTCTTTTTTCTTTTTGAATCCACCTTCAAATCTCCAACAATCAAAGCTTGATCTTTGGATGGTTTGATGGTGCCCATCATCACCAGCTTGTCTGGTTCTTATGTGAGAGATTCCATGAAATCTGCAAGGCTAGGAATATTCCAGGTTCGAGCTGTCAATTTTGTGGCATAGAAGGTCAAAAAAAACACTGAATATTTAGGGCCAATCTTTGAGAGAATGGCCAAGACCAGCTGATCATCCTTCTTTTCGATCCCACACTGTTTTAGCTGCAAAACAAGTGCTTTGAACTTGGAGAAATAGAGTTGCAGTGATTCAAAGCTATTTGGACTCAGGTAGATTAGTTCATTTTCAATTTGATGTCCCCTCATATCATCTGCCTTTCCAAAAATATCAGTAAGATTCTCCCATACTTCATTCGGTGATGTCAATCCATCAAGATGGAAAATGAGGTCTCTGGAAATACTCAGACACAGGAGACCATAGGCCTCATCCCTCCTGTTGTGCCATTTTATCTTCTCTACAGTTGCATTGGGCTCTGCTTCTGTTGCCATAGTCACCCTGTAGAGGCCTTTCGCTCTCAACAGTATCTCCATCTTTGCTTTCCATTCAAATAAATTGAAGGGAGTCAAGATGATCTTTTGAGATTGATCCATAGCTTAGAAATTGTCCCGGCTGTCAGTAGAAGGATCCCAGTCACTGATGTCGAACCTGCAAAACAATTTTGAAGGAGAGAAATTGATCTACAATGGCTTTGATACCATGTGGAAATTGAACCCAGTGATAGATTAATTTTACTCACAACAATTATCAATTGAACATGCAAAATCACTCACAAAAGAGACTGAATAATGAGTTGAACACTAAACTGTATTGAATAAGTGTACAATAGACAACCCTGTAACATAATAGGTTGCATAATTAAATAATTACATAATGGATTCGAATGCATGAGGATCAATTCGAATCTAGCATAAAGAAGGCTTACTAAAATTAAGCAAATCCCCCAAAGGTGCAAAAAGCTGATCCCAAATCAGTCATGGAGCTCACGAATTGGAAAAATTGCTTAGGAAAGCTAAAGAGTGATGGAATGACAACTAATACATGATTTTACAAGGAGAAAAGAGTGGAGGACGAAGAGGACAAAAAACTAGTTCACCTCACCTAGTCAAACTTTCCCTATTGCCTTAAAGCACTGAAAAAGCAGGCAATAAAGCAGAAAAAGTAGAAGGGTGCCTAGGAGACCAGGAATAAAGTAGAATTGATTCCTTGAGGTTTCCCAAGTGCTACATGGGTCAAATTAGGCAAGTTGGACCACTATGGATAGGTAATTGACAACTTGCATAAGGTGGGACACATGAACTAGGCAAATAAGACAAAAATAATTAAATTAATGTCTAAGGTAGCTAACTATGGGTTGATTATTCTAACATGAATCAACCACATTAAACTCCATTTCCATAGAGAAGTCTGCTTCCATAGCCCTATCTCCCACTTCTTTTAAGCTAAATCAGTCATCATCTTCCAGTCTCACAACCCCTCACATTTCTACAGTTCCTCACAACACAGTAACTTCTCTCACACCAGTTTCAATCCCCCTTGGAAACCCTTCTATAGTCCCAAGGGTGGAAAATAGGTTTGACCATATACTTCTTCCTGCTACTCTTCATGACCTCCCTCCGTGATGCTCCCAAAGGCTCAAACAATTTAATGGGGAAAGGGGGTATTCAATAGAGAAACACTTAGGATGGTTTGCAAAATGGGTAGAACTGGAGGAAGTAGACCATGATGATGTTAAGGTCAGACTGTTTTCCCAAAGCCTCACTACAGAAGCAAGGAAATGGTTCAAAAATCTCCCAGAGAACTCGATTATGAACTATCAAGCTTTTGAAGATTCTTTCAAGGGAAAATGGGTAGACAAGAAAAATCCTAAGCAGTACCTATCCCAATACCATTCTATGAAGAGGAGGGAGAGTGAATCCATCCAATACTTTTTTGACATATTTATGAAGACATATAATGCCATCCCTTCCTAGTTCAAACCCCCCCTAGTTCTTCCCAACTTCAATATTCTGAAGCCTTTGATAGTGAGTTTACCTTGTTGTTAAGTGAAAGAAGGTAATCCTCCTTAGCTGATATGATCAAATCTGTCATAGAGGTAGAGGTAAACCTGTTTGTTTCTAGAAAAAAGAAGAGGTATGAGGGAGAATGGATAAGAGAAGAGGGAAATATAAGAAACGCTAAAGAAACTGAGCATCCCTCTTCCTCTAACTCACAAGAGGTTAGAATGGGAATGATGATGAAGACCGTGGAAAAATTGATGGAGAGACTCAGTGTGGATAAAAAATCACCTCCTAGGGAAAATCAAGAGCAACATAATAGAAATCTGAATTCTAGAAGGCCACATATGCTCCAAAACAGACAGAGAGATCTACGAAACCCTCCTGATCCACCTATTAGGCCCCCATTTCAGGAGAATTATGTGGATCAAGATTATAAAAGTCAAGTTGATGATGATATCCACCAGTTGGACACTGACTTATCCTCTACCTTTTTGAATAAAGAAGAGCATGATAATTCATGTCAAGAAGTGGGGGAGATTCCTACTGAGGAAAAAAAGAAGTTTAAGAAAGGATATCAACTTGTTGTCATGGATTTGCAAATGAATATCGACCTAAGAAATAGAGATGTCCCTGTTATGAGGAATAAAGATGCAGGAAATAAGGCCTCTGCAAGTAAGCCCAAAAATGATACACCTCCTAAAGACAGCTCAAAAAATGTAACAAAACACAAAGGAAAAGAAAAGAAAGAAGATAACCCAAGGATATATGATCGGGGACAAACCTCTTTCAATTTAGAGTCCGAAATTGCAAAGATTAAAATCTATGTCCCTCTTATTGAATTATTAAAAAACTATGAATATCATTCCAAGATTGCAATTGTGTTAAATCCTCCAGGAGAAATCTTTGAAATATCAGACTCCCTTAACCTTGAAGATGATATCCCTAGCATCGTATTCCTACCCCACGTAGATGAGCCATCTGATGAAGACATTCCTCCCTTCTATGTTAGTCTGAACATTCATAATGAAATTCTGCACAAATCCATGCTTGATTCAGGATCCTCCCACAATCTGATGCGCATGATGATCATGGATAAACTGGGATTGGAAGTGACCAGACCATACAAATACATTTTTTTCCTTTGATTCCAACAAAATCAAGTTCCTAGGACTGATCAAATATCTAGTCATCTCTTTAGCTGAGATCCCTGCCAAAACCATGGTCATTGATGTAGTTATGGATGACATCCCTATGAAGTTTGGAATGTTGTTTTCAAGATCTTGGGCAACCAAACTAAAGGGTGTTCTTCAAATGGATATGTCCTATCCACCATCCTTGGATTTGGAATAAATAGAAGGATTTTTAGGGAGAAAAAGTTAGAATACATGGTGATGAGGGTTGAGAGGCCAAATAACCACCCCATCTATTCGTTCGATACTGAGATGGGATAATCTATTTTCTTTACAGAAGGAGGAAAATACAGTTGCATTTCAAAGAACGCTTCCTTTGTACCCACTCAGGGGGAACTGGAAGGAGTGTGGGATGTAAGTTTTGATGGGGTAGCATGTAGGGAAAGGGCCACGAAGCTGGATTTTGGGTGAGACCTCGAAGAGGGAGAGATTTAAATTATTCCTACAAGCTTGCCTTTGATTGTACAAACAATGAGGTAGAGTATGAGGCTATGATGTTAGCAATTCAAATATTAAAGGATTTCCAAGTCAGGAGGGTGGCGATACATTGGGACTTTGATTTGGTGATTAAACAAATACAAGGTGAGTATCATGCCAGACATCCCACCATGAGAAGTTACAGAAATGCTGCCCAAGACCTGATAGGGTGTTTTGAAGAATGCAAGTTTAATTTGATTCCCATATTACAGAATTGTATAGCTGATTCTTTGGAAACTTCTACCACTGTTTTCAATATTCCCATGCACCCCAATAGAAAATATGAAGTTGAAGTTAGGCACAGACCCTCTATCCCAGATAATGTTAAGAGCTGGCAGGACTTTGAATATGAAAAATAGATTCATAATTTCCTGACACTCTCACTGGGGCTTTTGATGGCTTGATCATTGATGGAAATAATATACTCCTAGAAGGGCCTACTCTCACCCAGGAATTCTTGCAAAGTCAGATTGATGCTCCCAAATAAATTCCGCGTTATAATATCACTGTCCCCTACTAAGGGTGATGTTGGAAGTGAAATTGAAAAGGTTTATGGGAAAAAAATGCAGGGGATTGATGGACAACATGAATATATAAACAATATCTATGGAAAAGATATCCTGCAACTCAAAGGTAACTCTATCTCGAAGGGTTTGATTCCTTTAGAAAAGATTTTTTACCCAAATGATGTTTCCAAGGAACCTCATCTTGTCCCAAGCTGTGAGAATGTGGAAGATGTTAATATTGGTACACAAGAGCATCCAAAGATCGTCAAAATATCAAGAGCAATCTCACTTGAGGCCAAACTCAAATACATTTCACTAATGAAGGAGTACTCTTATGTGTTTTCTTAGAGCTATGGTGACCTTAAGGATTATGACACAAGTATAATCCAACACACTATACCAATAAAAAAGGATGAAATGCCTTTCAAACAAAAGCTAAGGAGAATTAACCCCAAGCTGCTACCCCTGGTGGAAAGGGAAATAAAGAAACTATTCGAGGAAAACATCATTGTGGCCCTTAGATTTTCAAGGTGGGTGGCCAATTTGGTCCCACTAAGGAAGAAGAATGGAGAGATAAGGATATGCATTGAATTCAGAAATATGAACAAATTTTCCTTAAAGGATCATTATCCTCTTGCTAAGATGGATTACATTTTGTAGAGGGTAGTTGGCTCCCAAAGGATATCCACCTTGGATGACTTCTCAGGCTACAATCAGATCATGGTGCACCCAGAAGACCAAGAGAAGACAACTTTCACCACGCTTTGGGGAAATTTTATGTATGAAAAAATTCCATTCGGAGTCATGAATGCAGGGAAAACCTTCCAGTGGTCCATGGACATATATTTTGCTGACAAAAAGGATAAGATTTTGGTCATCTATTTGGAGGACATCACTGTCTTTTCAAAGTCTGATGAGGAGCATGTTACACACATGATGAGAATGTTTAGAAAGTGTAGAAAGTATGGCATCTCTCTCAATCCAAAGAAGTCATACTTTGAAATGAAGGAGGGGAAGCTTCTTGGGCACACAATTTCTTAGGAAGGCATCAAAATAGACCCAAAGAGAGTTGATGCAATACATAAAATTGAACTCCCTCGGAATAAGGTTGAGATTTAGTCCTTTCTAGGAAATGTGAATTTCCTGAGAAGGTTTATTGCTTCCTTTGCTGAGATAGTAAGGTGTATAACTAACATGTTGGGAAAGGACAAAGAGATCAAGTGGACACTTGAATCAAAACAATCATTTGAATACATAAAGAAGGCTATTTTGGAAGCACCTGTGTTTGCAAACCCTGAATTCTCCAAAGATTTCCTCATATTCTCGTTTTCTTCAGAGAACACAGTGGCAGGGGTATTGTTACCAAAGAATCATGAAGGAAATGAGCATCCCATTTATTTCTACAACAAAACATTGAGAGATGATCCATTGAAATACACCATCTTGGATAAGAAGACTTATGCTCTTGTGCAGTACTTCAAGGAATTCCAAGTGTACATCTTGCATTCTCATATTATTTCTCATGTGCCCACTATTGCACCAAAGGATATTATAACCCAACCAGAACCTGGGGGTAGAAGGGGAAAATGGATAGCAATATCACTTGAATATGATTTGGATATTAAACCCATGAAGCTAATTAAAGGCTAGGGACTAGCTAGACTCATGGCACAGTCTAAATGTGATGCTCTCAGGCTGCACATAATTGTTGAATTGTCAGCAAAAGGGAAAAAACCTAAGAAAAAAAAAGAACCACAAGTGGCTAAGAATTTCCTGTCATCCCCATGGTATAATGATATCATCTTTGTATTGCAGCATCTACAAGGTCCATAGAATATGGAAAGAACAAGGGATAGGTTCCTCAAACAAAAATCAACAATATTCTGAATCTTAAATGGGAATTTGTATTGGAAAAATCCAGGAGGAGTCCTGTTGAACTATGTAAATGAACACGAGAAAAATAAGCTCATAGATGAGTTTTAGGAAGGGGGATGTGGAGGTAAACATTATTGGAAGACCACTGTGAATAAGATCACGAGGGTAGGGTTTTATTGGCCCACTATCTTTTCTAATACTCACAAATAAGTTGCTTCCTGCCATAAGTGTTAGATATTTGAAGGGAGGAGGAAGCTTCTGCCATTGCCTCTGAATCCAATACATGTTGAGGTCCCATTCCAGCAATGGGGGATGGATTTCATTGGATAAATAAACCCATATTCATTAGGGAAGCACACGTGGATTCTCACTGCCACTGATTATTTCACTAAATGGATTGAAGCCATCCAAAATAGGTAGGCCATCGAGACAGTGATTATGCAGTTTTTGGAGGAGAATATCTTTTCAAGGCTTGGGGTTCCTGGGAGGTTGATCACTGAATTCTGTTTCAAATGTCACATGCAGTTGGGGCATTCCACAACCTATTATCCACAAGGAAATTGGTTGGAAGAATATTCAAACAAGAGCATGATGAGGATCATCAAAAATTTTCCCCAAGATAATAAGAAGTTTCATGAACCCACCCCTCATACTGACGATGGAGAGGACACAACTAGACTGTTGTTGCTGTTAAATGGGTGATCTAGCACCATGAACATGATAATAAAAATGCATTGAATTAAAACATACATAGTGTTGAGTCGCAAAAATACCACATTTTATTCATCTTTCATATATCGTTTGTCACCTTATTCCTATTTTATCTTTCCATAAATCCATTAATATCCACCACTTTGATAATACATATGGGTTTATATTACCATTTTCCAAATAATTTATTTTTGAGTATTTTGAGTGAATTTGTGGTTAAATATTAATAAAATTAATATATTTTCATTATACCTCAAAGTTGGATGAGTTTGGTGATGATTAAAGGTATATTTGAAGACTTTAACAAGCTCAAAAGTCACCACCTAGCCTCAAATTCGAATTTCATTTTCAAGATGTGGGATAATTTCAACGAGAAGATCATGGAGATGGAATATCTTATCCAATATATCGTGGAGGATTTGAAGGGATGAGTTGAGAGAAAAGTGGATTTGTTGAGGATTTTGAGGGATAAGTTGAGAGAATAGTGGATTTGTAATTATGGATTGGTTATCTTGAATTCATGTATAAATAGGAGGGTTCTCTCCTCATTTTGTTAGAGATCTCTCTAGTGGTTTGGAAGTAGAGAAATAGTTTAGGTCTTTTGAGAATTAGTCATAAAATGGATTTTGATTGTATTGGAGATGATTCTTTAATGCAAATCCTCTTATTCTCTATCATGTTAATTTGAGTTTCTTTCTTATCAATTGTTAGTATAGATTTTCAGTGATGTCTTGGTTATGAATTAGTTGTGTTGATTTTATGTGAGCTCACAAGTTAATGTTGATTGTTTTATATCAGTTTATTTCATGCAATATTATGATTTCTTAGATTATATTTATTTCACACAATTTCCTGCTTTTCTAGATTAGATTTATTTTCATGTCATTTCCTGCTTTTGCAAGCTTAATTCAATTTCAGTCGCATGTATTTTTAATTTCTGTCACTTAGAACATTAGATTAAGGCAGCAATACTCTGCCCCTGCATATATTTTGTCTGTACCTCACAAGTTTACGCTCTCTTCGAGTTGACAATTAAATTGTTGGATATATGTTATAAATTGGTTAATCTTTTTCACTAACACATAGATGCATTATACATGAAATAAACAATGAAAGCAAACCACATTCATTCAATCATTCAGCATGTTCATATTAATTCATAAAACAAATACAGTTGTGGAAACTAAATACACAAAGAATACTTATCTTGAGAAGAATATTTCCTGCAACTAGCTATTTCGCTGCAATGTTCCACCCAACCATAGGCCAGTGTGCTCATCAATCTCTCAACATCACTGCAACCCTTGAGCTAGGCATGATTTCCAAAAGGAACTAGGGAACAACACGTTTACACACAGTAATACCATGCATCCACAGTCAAGACAATAATCACCCCCAAACAAAGTCAAACATCTAATAGATGGGTTTCTTGGACTTACTCTACCAAGCCATCACAAGCATGCACACAACAACCAAA
The DNA here is from genome assembly GCA_001517045.1 of Pseudotsuga menziesii. Classification (NCBI taxonomy): domain Eukaryota; kingdom Viridiplantae; phylum Streptophyta; class Pinopsida; order Pinales; family Pinaceae; genus Pseudotsuga; species Pseudotsuga menziesii. Next base: position 833,588 of record LPNX010380595.1, read on the forward strand.
TGCATAGGTTGGGTATGGAGGAAAACATTTTTCAACCAAAAATGATTTGGTGAATGGGGAAATAAACCCCTGGGTGAGCAACCCAAATTACAATGGATTCACATAGGCAAAAATTACCCTTACAAATTCCCATCTCATGGATTCAAATTCTAAAATGTTTATGGCTTCATGTGGCCAAAACGACCTCAACAACCACCAAACAATTGTGGGTATCTTCTTCCAATCATTGTGCAACCAAAACAATGGGTTTTCCTAGCTGGGTAATGACGAATAAACAACAAAAAAATCTAGGAGAGAGCTCAGTCCTTGAGCATTACCAAAACAAATTCCAAGCCATGGGGAAAATGAAGAAATCCTCGCAAAACCTGAGGGAAAACACACAAGTAGACAAAAAAATGAATGAGAGAGCTCTTCAAGATCCCCCCTGCATGAGAGAGCCTCCACGTGAGTGAGAATGGGTGAGGAATGAAAGGCATGAGTGCATAATGGCTTGGGAATTCATTTCCCAACATTTACTTGCCCAAGAAGCCAAAAACACGTTTTTCAAAAATGGGTGACTTCCCAAATTCGAATTTGACCTCCATAACTTTCCCATCCCAAGGCAATAACTTCCTTCACCAACTTAAATGACTGGGCACAATGGACAAAATGGGTAGTTGACAACTTATGGGTTCTCCCCCCCTTGGCATTTGGATTTTACCCATTGGCTCAAGGGTTTGATTATTCCCCCCTCCATATTCCTTGTGAAATCATGCCCCCATCTCTTTAATGTTGTAGCGCATAACTAGTTGTGATATTTTTATTAATTTGCATTTTTACATGATGTCTAAAAATATATTGCTCCTGGCTAGCACATAAACCATCGGCATCGACTTTAATTTCTGAAACATACAACACTAAATCCATGGTGGGGATTTTGTCTTGATCTCCACACCACGATTTAATACAATATTTACATCATATGCAATTTAATACCATGGGGTCAAATCTAGGGTGTTACATTCCCCTCCCGCTTCAACAACACTGTCTTTAGTGCTTTACAAAAAATTAACAATTGCTACACTGGCACCGCCCTCAGTGCTCTACAAAATTGAACTAAAACTGGGTGTACCAATCACATGGAATTCTCCAGTTCCCATGTAGTTGTATCAGGACCGTCATGATTTCCTTGACCTTTACCTATCCAATGATATGATCTGGAACTCCTCCTTGGTTCCACTTCGTAGTTGTATTGCATACAAACTCCTCCAAGTCCTTGGTTGAATGAATTAGTACACACCACATAATATTTTCTAGGTCTTGGAGAGTCCTTCTCCTTATCTTGGAGCATTTCCAATGTCTTTGGAAACCAGCAATACCTATGCTCAAGCCCCAAGAAATGAGTTAATTCCCATGTTAGTATTCACAAGATTTTCCAAAATCATATATGAATCACATGCACATGTATATTGACATAAATCCAACAAGAAGTTTCCAAGTGAATCAAATACTTATCTTGCATAAGTATCTTCTTTGGTTCCATAGGTGTTTGACTGGGCTTTATACAACTATGGCACTCACAACCCTTCCCCACCCCACACCTAGGTGTGCATTAAAGGGTAGCTAAATTCCTGCAAGCCTCAGATCACCTGAAAATACCTCTCAACCGAGTTCTGGCAGCTCCATTCTTGAGCCCAACACCTCTTTGGGTGCTTCAAAGGTAGTTCTGTGGAAGAGCTTGCACCTCCTCTAGGTGCTTACCAAGATCAGGTGCTTCCTTTCCGAACACCACAACAGATTAATTCACATGTTAGATTCATTCCTATAGAATGCAATCTATAACAAGATTTTCAAAATCATGGCGGCATCATATGCTCATGTATATTTAAATAAAATCAATAACAACAAAAGTTTGATAAGTAAACCAAATACTTACCTGTATAACATCTCTCAACCGAGATTTGGTCAACCCCGCTTCAGATCCTAACACCTCCTTGGGTGCTTAATGGAAGCTCTAGTTTATGGGTCTAACACCTCTTCCATTGCTCACCAATGCTTAGTCGCTTCCTTTCTAGGAACCATAATAGATTAATTCACATGTCAGATTCATTTATGCAGAATTTATTTCTTAACAAGATTTCTGAAATCTTACCTAAATCATTATGTACACATGTAATTAGAGAAAATAAACCAGTATTTTCCAAGTAATTAAATACTTATCTGTATAGCATCTCTAAACTGAGATCTGGTCAGCCCCACTTCAGATCCTAACACCTCCTCAAATGCTTAAGGACAACTCTAGCTTAAGGGCCCAACACCTCCTCCAAGTTCTTACCAATACTCGGGTGCTTCCTTTTCAGACAACATCATAATACCTAGGGATTATTCTCTTCATGGAGCCCCCACTCTCGTGACAGTCCCCTTATGGCGTGAATGCGTGCGAGAAGAAGTCTAACCGGATGTCTTACACCCTGGGTGTCCCGAGTGATGCATACTGGTGCCTAGCTGGTAGGGGGGAGAAGCTATGTACCCAAGTACATCCTTCCAGAGGATCCATGTATTCCATGTACATGTTTCATCGTCTCACATGTGTTACACATAGATATGCAATTTACATCATATGTCATCATAAAGTTTCAATCATAGGTTTTCAAACCTATTCCAACACATCCCTTTGAGAAGCTATGTATCTTGGTACATCTTTTCGAGGAGCCATGTACGTCTAGTACATATTTTCATCATCTCACCTATGTTACATATAAGCATGTAGTTCATATGAGACGTCATCATAAAAAAAATTCAATCGTAGGTTTCCAAACCTATTCCAATAACATTCCTCCGAGAACCTATGTACACTCAGTACATCCTTCTGAGGAGCCATGTACATCCAGTACATCCTTTTCATCATCTCACCTGCGTTACATACAAGAATGCAGTTCAAATGAGATGTCATCATAAAAAATTCAATCATAGGTTTCCAAACCTATTCCAAGAACATTCCTCTGAGAAACTATGTACACTCAGTACATCCTTCCGAGGAGCAATGTACACCCAATACATCCTTCCAAGGAGTTATGTATCCCAAACATGTCTTTCCAAGAAGCTATGTACTCCAAGGGCATACTTTCATCATCTCACATGCGTTACATACAAGTATGTAGTTCACATGAGATCTCATCATAAAATTTTAACCATATATTTTCAAATCTATTTCATGCATACATGATTTTCCAAATATCAAATGATCAATAACATTGATAGTCAAATAAAAACATGAGTTCACAATTCTGCTTCCTGTAGCAAATCAGATTTTTGCAACCATGAGGCCATCCTCATATTGTTTGGATTTGCAAGTGGGAGCACTTGTCCCCTACTTACACATGCTGTCCCAGAACCTGGACATCCACTTACAACATGTCATCTTGACACCATTTTAAATCAGGAAAACAATTACAGTTAGCAACATGAAACTTCAGACATCAAGCAATGCAAAACAAACATATCCATTGTCAAAATGATTCAAAATGATCACAGGAGATAACAGTCTCCCATAATCAATAGAGAAACTTGCAATCTAAAGTTTCAAAATGTAATATTAGTCATGAGATCCTTCTCATGGATCATGGCAACTTCCGGTCCTGGGTTTCATTGGGCACCACCATACTGCTCTACTCAGGTCATTATACCTGCAGTCTTTAGGAAGTCCTCGTATGTATGCCCATACACATAAGGGAGATTTACTCATGGAACTACAAGTTCACATGAATTCCTCCTCATCCTATACATAGGCTCCAATTTACCTGCAAAATACCCTTCATTGAACATCTTGCAATACCCTGCAAGTCCCACAAAATATCTTACATATGTTACTTCTTGAAGCATGCCAACTCATCATGGCCTAAATATTTTCAGGGTCTACAAATATTCCTTTACCTGAGATAATGTGACCCAAATAATTAATTCTATCTTCATAGAAGTCATAGTTTCTCAACCTTGCATACAACTTATGCTTCCTGAGTAATTTCCAAAGTCATCCTCAAATGTTCCACATATTCTTCCTCATTATTAGAACATATAAGAATTCCATCAAGGAGAACAAGAACAAACTTGTCCATATACTTACTGAAAACATTATTCACGAGGAACATAGATGTAGTTGGTACATTTGTGAAACCAAATGATACCACTACAACATCATAAGATCCATACCTTGCTTTAAAGGTTGTCTTATGAACATATTCATCCTTGATCCTTACCTGCTGGTACCCAAAACTTAATTCAATCTTGGAAAACACCTTTGACAATCTCATTTGATCAAATAGGTCATCGATCCTAGCAAAATGATACTTGTTCTTCACAGTGACTTTGCTCAGCTATTTGTGATCAATACACAACTTGCGTGTACCATATTTCTCTTCCTCAAACCAAACTGGTGCACCCCACGAAGACACACTTGGCTTGATATACTTTTCTTCTCACTACTCTTCCAGCTACATTTTTCAGCTCTAGCTTTTCTGGCGTACTCACCCTGTAGGGTGTCTTGGACACTAGTACTTTACCTGGAACAAGTTCAATTGTGAGATCAACGTCCCTCTTTGGAGGAAACCCTAGAAATTCATTATGAAAAGAATCCCTGAATTCCTACAACACGTGAAATCCCTTCAACCCAGGTGTATCATTCTCTACTACCTCCAAAGCATGAGTTGCATACACTCTACAAATTTTCCCACAGAACTTCTTCAGTTGCTTTGTTGAAATCTTCCAACTGGAGATCACTTTTTGGAATTACTTTCAAAACCTTTAGGTTTCCTTCTTCATCAATATTTGTTCTATGTGCTTCCAACCAATTCATTCTAGTGAGGACATCATAGGATCTAAGTGGAAAAACATTCAGATCTGCACAGGTGACTAATCCATCCATGACCAATGGACAGTTCTTTACCACCTCACTGACATCCTCCTGGTTCCAGTCGCTAGTCTAACTAACCATGAAATTCTATGCTCTAACTTCTTCAAGGTGCACATCTCACAAGCCCATGGGTGATATAGGCGTGAGTGGATCCAGGGTCAATCAAAATAGAAACAGTCTAATCAGCAATATCACCCTCAACTTCCACCATAGTTGATTGATGATCTGCCTTTTCTGATCTAGGAAGTGAGAAGGTTTGAAACCTTTATTACTTGGGTTAAGCTTCACATTCTTCTTGTGAGAATTTCTCGTACTCCCTTCCATCATAGGCTGATCACCTTCTTGAAACAATATATCCTCTTCCTACGTCATGACAGATTTCTTCCCCTGTCTATCAGCAACACTATTATCAAAATATGGAAGTGTCTTCCCTTGCTTATCTCCACGAGACCATGTCATCTTGTCCTTGAATTCCAAAATAAACTTTGGTTTTGGTCCATGTCAAGAGTACATGGATACTCCCCTACTTCTTCATTTACCTATGGGGAAACCTTAAAAGGTTCAACACATGTTATTCCTATAGATATACATAATTCATTAATGTTAAAAACATTGAATTTCTTAACAACACATTCTTATGCTGGCCCTGAATTCTCCCAAGATTTCACGAGGTGTTTAGCTAGTCCTTCTTCTGTACCATCTTTTCTAAGATGATGTTATGTCCTGCTTCATAACAATGAACATATTCCCTTGTCAATGGTACAATTTTGTCTTTTCTCAAAGCAACCATCCTATGCTTCACAACCTACATAGATACACCATCTAAATGTGCTTCAATACCATCTTCATATGGTGTCCCTTCATTTATAACAGAATGATGTTCTACTTTCATAATTTATTCTTCCAAGGTGACTCCCTCTCCATTAGAATACAATATTGATTCTGCTTTATAGAAATGTCCTGGTACATTTATTTTTCTCCCTTGGTCTTCTTATCATTTTCAACTCACCATCTCAGGGGGATGACGAGGGTCAAGGGGGCTTGCGCAATCTTTCATTTTGTCTCATTTTTTTATTTTATTTTTTTGTAAATCTTTCATTTTTGAGCAATCTAGCGCACAAAATCCCTGCCATTTTTCATCTTTCTGCTGCCTGCAATCACACTGAAAACCTGCAAAAAATGTATGTTTCGGCCACCATCATCTTTTCCACCTGATCGACGAAACTCCGGTTTCCTTCAGATGTGTTGGCAAAATTTGCCAATTTTTTCTGACACGAATCGACAAACTTTGACATTTTCATCCAATTGACAAATTTTCCAAACCTGCTTCCATTTCAGAAACATTCTGAACTTTCTTCCGATCAGCAAACTTACCAAAACTCGGCGCCGTTTTGGAAAAATCTCGAACTTTCTTTCGATCGGAAAACTTGCCAAAACTATTTCCGTTTCGGAAAAATTCCGAACTTTCTTCCGATCGGAAAACTTGCCAAAACTGCTGCCGTTTTGGAAAAATTTTGAACTTTCTTCCAATCAGCAAACTTGCCAAAACTGCCACCATTTCAGAAAAATTCCAAACTTTCTTTCGATTGGAAAACTTGCCAAAACTGTCGCCTTTTCGGAAAAATTACGAACATTTTTTCGATAGGAAAACTTGCCAAAATTGCCGTCATTTCAGAAAAAATCCGAACTTTCTTCCAAGTGGCAGAAACTCACCGAGCTTTCTGCAGTTTCAGAAATTTTTTGACTTTCCACCCGACTCATTTTGGTGAAAAATTCCAAAGTTTTCGGATGTGTGTCAATGAAACCGAGTCGACGTATCATCAAAATTCACCAAATTCTGCCGATTCCAACACTTAAGAATTTGTTTTTGGAAACTTTTATTTCTCTTCTCATCGGCGAAAAAATCAACTTCTACTCGACACGTATCGTCTCACTTTCGACAAACTCAATCGAAATGTGTCGGCTCGACTTCGGCTAACTGAGCCGACAGGTAAATTTCCATACTTAGAAAATTTTGGGGATTTTTCCCCTCTTTCTCCTTGTCGGTTCCACTTGGCCAATGCAGCCGAAACGGTCGCTATGAACTTGGTCGGATCGATTTAGCTAACTTAGCTGACATGTGTTGGCTGAAATTTGGTTAACTTAGCCGACACAACCAACATTCAACACTTAGAAAACTTTCTAATTTTTTTTTGTTTGCTTCTCTTTCCTGCTAAACATAGAGGTTGATTCTTCCTCTGTCAGCTGCTCTTCATGGCACATTGAGGCCCAATGCTCCAACACTACTTTGATACCACACTGTCACGTCCCCACTCCTCATATCGATGATGGAGAGGACGCGACTAGACTATTGCTGCTGTCAAATGGGTGATCTAGCCCCATGAAGATGATTATAAAAATGTATTTAATTAAAAACATACATAGATGCATTATACATGAAATAAACAATGGAAGAAAATCACATTCATTTAAGCATTCAACATGTTCATATTAATTCATAAAACAAATACAGTTGCAAAAACTAAATACACAAAGAATACTTATCTTGAGAAGAATCTTTTGCGCAACTGGCTATGTTGATGTAACGTTCCACCCAACCATAGGCTAGTGTGCTCATCAATCTCTCGGCATCACTGCCAGCCCTCAGTTGGGCATGATTTCCACAAGGAACTAGGGAACAATAGGTTTACACACAACAATACCATGCATCCACAGTCAAGCCAACAATCACCCCCAAACACAGTCAACCATCTAACAGATGGGTTTCTTGGACTTATTCTACCAATCCATCACAAGGATGCACACAGCAACCAAATGCATAGGATGGGTATGGAGGAAATTTTTTTCAACCAAAAACGATTTGGTGAATGGGGAAATCAACCCCTAGGTGAGAAACCTGTTGGCACCCCAACAACTCCCCTTCATTTTGGTAAAATCAAAGGGGTCCCTCTGATAAATTTTGTAAATAATTAGCTTTTGATTTTCTTGCTTGATTTGGTTAGTGGTTTGATTGTCTTTTTGCTTGGATTTCAATTGTCTTCACTTCTCATTTATTCATCATTCTCCCATTATCCTATATAATTTTGTTTAAGATAATCATATGTTAAGGGTTGGTATAAGATTGAATGGTCTCATCTTTTGACAGTCTCTCCGATCTCCAGTCTTAATGCATAGACACTTTAAAGCAACATTTTGGTAGATCAAGGTAAAGAATGAAGCTAAGTCTTTAACTTCAAATTTTGATGATTTGATTGCATTCTTTAAGCTTTAAAATTTTGTCAAAAATCATTCATTATTGGAATTTTAGGTTCTTTAATTAATTGATGAAGGACTTATTTAACAAGATTCTTTTCCCATCCTCATGGATTATATATTAAATGCATTAAAAAAAAAAGTTTCATAACTTTGGACAATCATTCAAATCTTTTTAAATATTATGTCTTTTTGGAAAATCTATAAGACTTTTCTTTAATTTCATCAAAGTTAAGGCTCTTTAGTGTATTATTAAATTCATGATTTGTAAAAATTATAATCTAGTCCAAAGTTAAAAAACTTTATTCACATTACTTATAATTTTAATCACTTGATTTATCATATATCCATTATGGTATTTGTTTTGAAACAAACAAAAATCAAATTTTATTAATTTTCAAAATAAAGACAACTTTTTTGTGAATTGTACGGTGCATAGGATTTTTCATTTTAAATGACTTTATCCATTTACATTGTCATTGAAATATATATCATGACTAAATTTTGAAAAAGGTTATGAAAGGGATTATACTCTTAATAATTGTATTTTATCATGAAAACATTAATATATATCAAATCCTTTCATAAGGGAAAAGCTCACATTTCTTTTTATGCATGGATTTGGAAGGTCAACTTTTGAAGAGTTCTGGTTACTACACGCCGAGTAAGATATATATAAATGTGAAATATAATTTTTGTTGTGTAGGAATATTAACCATTGGATATGGAAGCTAATGAATAAAGGTTTCCTTCTTTCCAAGCATGCTACGGTTGCTCAACCAAATCCAGTTTTATTTCATGATAAGATCGTTTATATACTTCTAGATGAAAATATTTCAGCTTTATACAAATCACCAGATTTTAAGGGAAAGCAGAGAGATGGTTTTAAAAATAAAGTACCAGCTGTCAAACACAGAATATAATCCGTGGCAAAAGGGAAAATAAATTACTGTCATTTCTTGATTTCCGCAATTAATTGTTATTTAGAAGGATGGTTAAAAGAAACCAACTCGAAGCTTGAATGTCAACATTGTTAAAGGAATCTACACTAGATCCTTGAGGATTGTTCAAGGTTGCTTCATGTCAACAAAACTCTCTTAATGAACGCAACAAAGCCACATCAAGATCACCGCCACATTATCATATTTTAGCTCAGCATAAATGCCATGTTTCATGTGTCAAGTGAAGAGGAGAATGCAGTCGCCAAAGCCATTTATTCATTGATTAAGAACTGAATTATCAACATAAAATAAATCTTGAAGCGACTTGGATCACTACGGTCATTTGCAGGATTTCAGGCTAGTCGTGGAAATGGATTGGTGGTGTGTGATGACAGCACATCAAACAATACGCAAGAATCAAGGATTCGATTGTCCAACTTATTAGAAGAATTGATTAATGCGATTATTCTAGAAGGGACTAGTTCATTGAATACTGTTACCAAATCGATCAAGAGAGAATTTTGTTTTACTCATTGACATCATAATTTTACTTCATAGTCCGTTGATAAAATGATAGGGATGTTCCTTTTCTCTCAGAAAATTACTCCTTTTATTACTAAGTGTGAATCTTTCTTTCTTAATTGATATATTTTTACCATACTTCTTGATTGCAGTTAATCGATATTTCTTTTTTGCAGATATAATTATTGGAGAAAATTCAAAGGCAAGTTGCACTGATTAAGAAGAATAGATTCCTGTCATTTTTTAGGTGATAGTTTTTGGCAGCAAACTGCGGGCAAATAAAAGTGGGAATCAAAATTCCGAAACATGGGTTTTTGGCAGAATAGAACTATTTACTAGATTGGTGAGGAATTTTCTAAAAAGGGTGAATCATTTGGTATATTTTCCTAGTTCTTTGAAGATATGTTTTCACGTTGCAGCTAGCTAGGAGAGTCAGTTCGCCTTTCAGTTTCCTGTTTGTTTTTATTGTGCCTATTTAAACACTGATAGAGGACTACATAAGTGGGGGTAGCGCTCATCAGAGCTAGAGAATCTTTCATTCTTTAACGTTCTGTAATTTTTCTATGTTCAATGGTTTTTGTAAACCAAAGAACAAGAAATGCTACTACCAGTGGGGTTTGATTTCTGAGACATTTGGAGAACTGATATTTTATAGTTTCATACTTCATTCTATTGTGTTGGTGTTTTTTGGAACTTTTTTTGAAGATCACTGAATATTACAAGATAATAATGAGATATCATTTTATTGTGATATAATTCAGATATAATTCTGTTTATTGTAGAATTTTCTAACAGTATCAGAATTATGGATCATCTTATGCTTTAAGACCTCTTGTTAAATCAATAATTCATGCTCTCGGCTGAGATAGGTAGTCTTCATTTAGGTCATCATAGAATAGAATTAGGAGCTACTATTTTCTACACTTAGCTTAAGATAATTTTAGCATTAGTTAGTCAGTAGATTTATTTGATTTGTTAGAAGATAGGGTTAAGCAAATATTTACACATATACCTAGAGAGACTCTCTATTTGGAGAGCACATCATACAGGAAGGAGGGCCTTGATCCTGTGAAGGATAGTTACTTTAAACACATACAAGATTGCATTAAGTCGAGTGTGTGGGCTATCTTTCCGTAAGTTGGCATAGGACAGTTTTTCCAGCCAACAAATGGCGCTAGAAGCAGGGCCATAAGATAAAACAAATGGTTTTTGTTTTTTTTTATCTTTTTATTATTTATTTCATTAATCATTTATCCTCCAGCCCTTTATATTTCAATATATCATATTTTTATTCTTCTATGTTGTCATAGACACATTATAGGGATGGTTAGATGGTAAGCTAATCATTTTGAGTCAGTTTGTATGGCTCATTCCCATAACCCTACACGGGAGTCCAACAAGGCATTTAAATTTCATGGACCATTACATGAACTCCCTAGAAAGGCAGTGGCTTTCTTGCCAAAGTTTAACGGTGAAGGGAATGTCACAACTTTAGAACACATAAGAAAATATGAGTCTGTATTACGTTTACTTGATATTACATATGAAGATGTTGTATGCAGGATTTTCCCCTTCACTTTTAAAGGAAAGGTATCAGACTAGTATTTTGTTCTTCCCATTCACATTATTCATGGTTGGTCTTGAATCCACATCTGAAACCCTGAAATTAGATCATAATTCATGTACATCATTTAATCACTTTGGTCAATTTTGGAGCAAATCTGAAACTGATTTACAATCTAATCTTCCTACTATAGATAATATTGAATTTGAAATGGAATCAAGTTCATGTTGTGATTCATCTTTTACTAGAGTTGGAGCTAATGTTGAATCTGATCATAAATTTTCCTTTGATCCGAATTACAAGTTAGAAGATGATATTGAAAGTTCAAAATCTAGAAGAGAGATTGCTCTAAATTTAATTGATAAATCTAATCATAATATTTCAATATCAAAACAATTTTGGAGTTTTCCTCATTCTAATTCTTCAACTTCAAACCAAAGTTCTGTTTCATATGATTATGTGAGTAATGAAAACTTATTGGATGATTATACAAAATCACGTACTATTGAGACATTGGGTAATAATTACGAATGTCAAGTAGAAGTATCCCATACTCCTAAAACTCAAGTTTGTGTTGAATCTAAATTTCAAGTCTTAAACGAACATGAACTGAATAACGATGATCTTCTCACCATAAAAAAATGTTTAGAAGATGGTGAGGGGAAATTTTTAGGAGATAATTTTTCTTCTGATTTTGAAGAATTCTTTAACTACCCAATCCGCTCACAAGAATTTTATACAAAACAAAATTTGCCTGAATGTTTGTTTCCTTCCAATTTTGAAGATATAACAAGTACTCTTGATGATGAATTAATCTAAATTGTTTCTCAATTTGATGATCTTTATAAGAGATGTATTTGTTTACAAGAGAGTACTCATGATAGAAGGATTGCACATCATACATTTAAGGGATCAAAAAATATATTAGATTTTCCTTTTGTAAATCAAATTTTAGACATGGATTGTGAAAAAGATCAAATTTCACCATACAAATGTCTTGGTCTTATATCTTATCCATCTTTTATATATGAAGAAATGATTATATTAAGAAATAATTCAAGGGGCGATAATTCCTTTACTGTAGATTTATCTCAACATGTAATTGACCATTGTACATATCATGATCCAATAGAAGTTTTGTTAGAAAAATAATTTCGTGTGAGATTTCCTATAAATAATAAGTTTCTTATCTTGCACTTGTTAGGGATAGATCTAGATAGTTTTGATTTTGATTTCTTTTTTTGCCATTTTTACTTTTGATTTGCGATGTACATGTGTTTATTGGTTTGAGTTTGTATGGTTGGTTACATTGGAAATTTGATTTCACTTGATTATTTTTTTATTTTGATTTTTTTGTACATATGTAAATAGGGTTTGGTTTTCCTTTTTATTTTTTTATTTTTTTTTCATTTGGTTTTGTTTGATTTAAAGCGGTTAGTGTAAATAAATAAATCTATGTGGTTCGAATTTCAGTTTGTTCATTCATTTTTAGTTATTGTTATAAATATGGTCTTTTTCTCGCTAAGACAGATAAGGTTTTCTCAAATTTGAAACGGGTCTGTTGTAAATTTTTAGAAGTTTGTACTTACTATCAGAATTGATCTTTTGCTGCTTGTTATCTTTATAGTGAAGATGACTGATAATTTGTCTTTTCAAAACTTGGTACTTGGGAATCTTTATCAATCCGAACTAACAATCATTTTTTAAACTACTTACAATTTGGCAAGTACTTGGATTGGTTCTATTTAAATTTTTGATTTTATGAAATTAGGAATGAAAGGTCTCCATAATGAGCCAGTTCGGTTAGGATCATGGATATCATCAGTATGATGTTACCTAAAATCAGTCACCAAACTGTGGTAATGGATTTTGGTCTTAGGATTAAAAGAGAAGGGGTCTCAGTAATGAGCCAGCTGATTTGTTTCTAATGATATTTGTTAGTGACATTGTCTTGTGGTTATCTAGCTAAGACAATGATTCCTTGTTTTATAAAGTCTTAAATACAATAGAAAAATTTATTTATAATAAGATGGAACATGTTTCTTGTATTTTTCATAGGAATAAGTCAGTTATATATTTATACTGGAATTTTTGGGTTATCTTTTATTCTGAGTATTTGGTTTTGACGAGATTCTCTTATCTGGTTTGTCTATATGCAAAAATTTTTATTAGCAGTGCAAGGGTAAATGTTTGAAAGTATTTGCAAATGTGAAAATCATTAAACATAGGTTTGTCCTAAATTTAGATTACCTGATTTCTCAGATTGAGTCTTAGACCATATCTTACTCAAATGTTTGATGAACAGAGATAACTGGTTCACCTAGCATGTCGCCATTTGTTGGCACCAGAACAACTCCCCTTCATTTTGGTAAAATCAAAGGGGTCCCTCTGATAAATTTTGTAAATAATTAGCTTTTGATTATCTTGCTTGATTCAGTTAGTGGTTTGATTTTATTTTTGCTTGGATTTCAATTGTCTTCGCTTCTCATTTCTTCATCTTTCTCCCATTCTCCTATATAATTTTGTTTAAGATAATGATATGTTAAGGGTTGGTCTAAGATTGAATGGTCTCATCTTTTGATAGTCTCGCCGATCTCTAGTCTTAATGCATATACACTTTAGAGCAACATTTTGGTAGATCAAGGTAAAGAATGAAGCTAAGTCTTTAACTTCAAATTTTGATGATTTGATTGCATTCTTTAAGCTTTAAACTTTTGTCAAAAATCCTTCATTATTGGAATTTTAGGTTCTTTAATTAATTTATGAAGGACTTATTTAACAAGATTCTTTTCCCATCCTCATGGATTATATATTAAATGCATTAAAAAAAAAGTTTCATAACTTTGGACAATCATTCAAATCTTTTTAAATATTATGTCTTTTTGGAAAATCTATAAGACTTTTCTTTAATTTCATCAAAGCTAAGGCTCTTTTGTGTATTATTAATTTCATGCTTTGTAAAAATTATAATCTAGTCCAAAATTAAAAAACTTTATTCACATTACTTATAATTTTAATCACTTGGTTTATCATATATCCATTATGGTATTTGTTTTGAAACAAACAAAAATCAATTTTTATTAATTTTCAAAATAAAGACAACTTTTTAGTGAATTCTACGGTGCATAGGAGTCTTTCCTTTTAAATGACTTTATTCATTTACATTGTCATTGAAATATATATCATGACTAAATTTTGAAAAAGGTTATGAAAGGGATTATACTCTTAATAATTGTATTTTATCACGAAAACATTAATATATATCAAAGCCTTTCATAAGGGAAAAGCTCACGTTTCTTTTTATGCATGGATTTGGAAGGTCAACTTTTGAAGAGTTTTGGTTACTACACGCCGAGTAAGATATATATAAATGTGAAATATAATTTTTGTTGTTCAGGAATCTTAAGCATTGGATATGGACGCTAATGCATAAAGGTTGCCTGCTTTCCAAGCATGCTACAGTTGCTCAACCAAATCCAGTTTTATTTCATAATAAGATCGTTTATATACTTCTAGATGAAAAGATTTCAGCTTTATACAAATTGCTAGATTTTAAGGGAAAGCACAGTGATGGTTTTAAAAATAAAGTACCAGCTGTCAAACACAGAATATAATCCATGGAAAAAGGGAAAATAAATTACTGTCAGTTCCTAATTTACGCAATTAATTGTTATCTAGAAGGATGGTTAAAATAAACCAACTCAAAGCTTGAATGTCAACATTGTTAAATGAATCTACACTAGATCCTTGAGGAGTGTTCAAGGCTGCTTCATGTCAACAAAACTCTCTTAATGAATGAAGCTAAGCCACATCAAGATCACTGCCATGTTATTAGATTTTATCTCAGCATAAACGCCATGTTTCACATGTCAAGTGAAGAGGAGAATGCAGTCACCAAAGCCATTTATTCATTAATTAGGAACTGAATTATCAACATAAAAGAAATATTGAAGCGACCTGGATCACTATGGTCATTTGCAGGATTCCAGGCCAGTCGTGGAAATGGATTGGTGGTGTGTGATGACAGCACATCGAACAATACGCAAGAATCCAAGATTTGATTGTCCAACTTATTAGAAGAATTGATTAATGCGATCATTCTGGAAGGGACTAGTTCATTGAATACTGTTACCAAATCGATCAAGAGAGGATTTTGTTTTACTCATTGACATCAGAATTTTACTTCATAGTCCATTGATAAAATGATAGGGACGTTCTATTTCTCTCATAAAATTCTTCCTTTTATTACTAAGTGTGAATATTTCTTTCTTAATTAATATATATTTATCATACTTCTTGATTGTAGTTAATCGATATTTCTTTTTTGCAGATATAATTATTGGAGAAAATTAAAAGGCAGGTTGCAATGAATAAGAAGAATAGATTCCCGTCATTTTTCAGGTGATAGTTTTCGGTAGAAAACTGCGGGCAAATAAAAGTGAGAATCAAAATTATGAAACATGGGTTTTTGGCAGAATAGACCCATTTACTAGACTGGGGAGGAATTTTCTGAAAATGGTGAACCATATGGGAGATTTGCCTGGTTCTTTGAACACGTTTTTTCAGGTTGCGGCCAGCTAGGAGAGTCAGTTTGCCTTTCAGTTTCTTGTTTGTTTTTATTGTGTCTATTGAAACATTGGCATAGGACTACATAGGGAGGGGTAGCCCTCATCAGAGCTAGAGAAGCTTTTATTCTTTAACGTTCTATAATTTTTCTATGTTCAATGATTTTTGTAAACCAAAGAACAAGAAACGCTGCTGCTAGTGGGGTTTGATTTCTGGGACATTTGGAGAATTGATATTTTACAGTTTCATACTTCATTCTATTGTGTTGGTGTTTTCTGAAACTTTTTCTGAAGATCACTAAATGTTACAGGATAGTAAAGACCCTAGCTAAGTCTTTAAATTGTTTTATGATGTGTTAATGATTGTTCTCCTTTGTTAATTTCACTTTCATATATATATACATATATATCGTCATATTATATGTAAAATATTCTTTTATGGATCTCGAATGATTACATTGTCTTGACATATAAATGATTTATTATTATGTTGAAATGAGTGAGCTTCTTCACATTTTCAATTAATTATGAATCTATGTTAGATAAATTATTAACTTGCAAGCCAACATTGTTCAGACTACAAGTTAGTATATGACTGTATTCGTTATGTTGCAAGACTATGTTTGATTCATTTGATAACAGGTTTTAATTTTTGTTCAAATTATTTTGTAATGAAATATCATCTTATTGTGATATAATTCAGATTTAGTTATGTTTATTGTAGACTTTTCTAACAGTATCAGAATTATGGATCATCTTATGCTTTAAGACCTCTTGTCAAATCAATAATTCATGCTCTCAATTGAGATAGGTAGTCTGCATTTAGTTCATCATAGAATAGAATTAGGATCTATTATTTTTTGCACTTAGCTTAAGATAATTTTAGCATTAGTTAATCGGTAGATTTATCTGATTTGTTAGAAGATAGGGTTAAGAAAATATTTACACATATACGTAGAGAGACTCTCTATTTGGAGAGCACATCATACAGGCAGCAGGGACTTGATCCTGTGAAGGACAGTTACTTTAAACACATACAAGATTGCATTAAGTCGAGTGTGTGAGATGTCTTTCTGTAAGTTGGCCTAGGACAGTTTTTACGGCCAACAAAACCTGAATCCAACAATGATTCAATTTATTCACATAGGCAAAAATGACCCTTACAAATTTCCATCTCATGGATTCGAATTCTAAAACGTTTATGGCTTCATGTGGCCAAAACGACCTCATTAAGCACCCAAAATTCACGTGTCTCTTCTTCCACTCGTTGTGCAACCAAAAAAATGGGTTTCCTAGCCTGGTAATGAGGAATACACAAAAAAACGTCCAGGAGAGAGCTCATCCCCTGAGAATTACCAAAACAACTTCCTAGCCATGGGGAAAATGAAGAAAACCTTGCAAAACATGAGGGAAAGCACACAGGTAGACAAAAACGTGAATGAGAGAGCTATCCAAGCTTCCCCTTGTATGAGAGAGCCTCCAGGTGAGTGAGAATGGGTGATTAATGAAAGGCATGGGTTCATAATGGCTTGGGAATTCATTTCCTAGTATTTACTTGCCCAAGAAGCCAAAAACACGTTTTCGAAAATGGGTGATTTCCCAACTTCGAATCTGACCTCCATACCTTTCCCATCCTAAGGCAATAACTTCCTTCACGAACTTTAGATGAATTGGCACAAAAGGACAAAATGGGTAGTTGACAACTTATGGGTTCTCCCCCCCTTAGCATTGGGATTTTCCCCATTGGCTCAAGGTTTTGATTATTCTCCCCTCCCCATTCCTTGTGAAATCACGCCCCCATCTCTTTAACGTTGTGGCGCATAGCTAGTTGTGGTATTTTTATTAATTTGCATTTTTACATGATGTCTAAAAATATATTGTACCTGGATAGCACATAAACCATCGACATCAATTTTAATTTCCAAAACATACACCATTAAATCCATGGTAGTCACTTTTCCTTGAGCTCCACACCACGATTTAATACAATACTTACATTGTATGCAATTTAATACCATGGGGTCAAAGTTGGGGTATTACAAGAAAGCTTGTCATAGAAAATTAATTCATGCTTTGTGGGTTGACAAAATCAGTGTAAAGAAATCCATTGGCTCTTCACCATTCCAACTAGTCTATGGTTCTGAGGTAATATTTCCTAGTTCCTTTAGTTTTCAATGATGATATTGTTACACAAAGAAGAATATGAAACCCATCCAACTCAGAGAAGGATGCATCAATTGTTTGAACTGTAGCAGCAAACAGATCAACATTTTGATATAACTCAGAAAATTCAGGATAAAATGAAAGATATTTGACAAGAGGACAAAGCTTGATGATTTCCATATGGGGGATGTAGTTTTTCTATGGGATGCACCCCATGAAGAGAAAGGAAAGCATGGAGAGTCTTATCACCTATGGAAGGGCCCTTACACAGTTGCAAATTTTAGAGGGAAGAATGCCTACATACTAAAGGAAATGGAGGGTGGTCTGGTATTTGGAGCTCTTGTAAATGGAAGGCTCCTCAAGCACTACTTTCTGTAAAGTAAGTTCAGTTTCCCATGTCATTGTATATACCATTTAATTTTAACACTGCATGTGTGGATGACTATCTGACACACTTAAAGCTTGAGGTTAAGGAAGTAAGGTCTCGAGGGGAGCTGTCATTTGGTTTTCTTTTTGTGCCAATGTGAAGTTGCAGGCACTAGAGCAAATTTTGAGACTATGGGAATTTGAGATAAAGCAGGACAATGTAGTTTGTTGGTGTTTTCAAGGATAGAGGGACCAAATGGAGCAGGAACTTGGTCTATGGGGTTCTTTGCTACCTCATAGGGAGGATAGCATTGCCAAGTTGGAGCAGCTATTAGCACCTGTGCTAAAAATTTGAGGATTTTTAAAAATACCTCCACACAATTCCCCTATAAAAAAGTAAGCCAATGAAAAATGAGGGTTAATGGAAAAAATTTCATATCTTATGACTTAGACATATGTAGAAAGCGGGTTTTAAGTGTTTATAAGGCTTGTTCCTAAGCTTGAATGTCAAAATGGTAAAAAATCCTTAGGCACAACCTTGGATACAATCCTTCTACAAAAAAATTAGAATCGAAAAGGTGAGAGAGGAAAGATAAAAATTGAGCCTCAAGAAAGTTGAAAATCTGCTCTTCGCGATCTGCTTTCCGCAATTTGGCAGAATCGAAAAGGCCAAAGGAGAAAAAGGAGAAATTTCAGTCGTAAAATCTGATGAACCCGCTTTCCACAATCCACGGGATCAATGGTCTAGAATGATCTAACAAGAAAAGGGCGGAAGCAGAAAATACAGAAATTTGATTGCGAAAAAGTTGAAATTCCGCATTCTACGATCTGCAGGATCAACGGTCTGGCGGGTTTCCACATAAGATCAATGAATCGAAAATGAGAAGAAAGGCACAAGGAGAAAGATAAAAATTTAATATTTTTGAAATAAGAAGTCTCGCCTTTCGCGATCCGCATCTCGTAGCTTTGATCTCAAATCAATGGCTTAGAAAGTTTCTACATAAGATCGACGGTGTGTAAAATGGAAACATGTGTATCGGACAAGTAGATTTCCCAATCTATGAAATCTGGTAGGCCCAACAAACTTTAATGGTGTATATTAGGGTGGATATTAGATCCATGGCCTAGGATAATTTAATGATGAGAACTATCAATGGGTAAGGCAGGTTGGAGAATTGCAGAATTAGGTAAAGTTGCACCATTGGACAATCGACATACGGTTAAGATTGAAATGTACAGCTAGCATATATCTCACTGGTTGAAAGATGCAAGGAAGAATAAAACTGTTGGAGTTCATTTGGAGATGCTTTGAATAGTAATTTTCATCAAGCGAGCTTGAGTCCTAGATGTGAATTTTACCATTCTGATCTATCACGCGCATCCGAGCATGCTTTTTTGTTTTGTTTCGTGATCATGGAGAATCTGCCAACTCGAGATTTGTTAGGATTTAGTGTGTACGAGGTTTGATTCCCATATCATAACTTATTTTGGATTTGTTTCTAGGTTGGTCTCGCAAGCATATTTATCCATAAATATATCCTTAGTAGGGGAACAAAAGGTTTGACATTCATTTTGGAAACCTTTGTGCTTGGTTTTGTAACTCTGCAACTTTTATTGGAAGTATTAATGAAAAGTATTTAATGAGTGTTTGAGATTCATCATAGTGTTCAATATTCAGTCTGTGTTTTCCTATGTTCTTCATTTCCATGTATGTGGATTTTCTTCTAATGCATTTCTTCTTGCGTGCAAGGAATTGATTCTATGTTAAGCGCTCCTTGCATCAGATAATGCATTTGTTGTGTGTTTATGGTAAATTTCTTGGAATTCATCCTCTATTAGATGCTCTATTTTTGTTATCAGACTTTACTATTTCTTATACTAAAGGTGTTTTAGGAGATTCATCCACAGATAGGTACCTTCTGTTTCATTGGGGTTTTTCTCTTTTCCCCTTTCCATCTCTCAAATATATTTAGCTTAATATTAGCACTTACTTTGCCTTAGATGACGAATGTTATCTCTAGTCATTATGCTATAAGCCCTTGAAATTTTTAGGCTTTGACTCCATTTCCCAATGATATTTGCTATTTGTCTGTCTTACCTTCTTTAAAACCTTAACGACCCGTTCCCTTCAGCTATCTAGTCTTCTAAGCGCTTGCTTAAAGCTATATGTGTATGTGAATGTTCCCATGACAAAGAGAGAGCCCTCTCTAACTGTATATGATAGAATATAGTCTAAATATTGGTTTGAAATGGTTACCCCAGTGATCTCCTACCACAACCATGGGAAAATCATTGGGTGATAACAGGGTATATTGTTGATACGTGGAGTTAAGGTGGGGTATATTTACCATTGAATGCTGTTGGGAGTTTCTAGGAGGGTTGTAAACACCTATGAAAACCTTTGGGGATCTTGATAAGGTGTGTGTATGAGACATGAAGCCTCTATATTCACCTTCAGCTAAAATTGTGATCATAAAAGGATAAACTCCTCACTACAAATTGGAATTGAGAGATGAGGATAATCTACATGCCATACATATGGGAAAAATATGAGTATGTATTGTGGATAAGTCTGTTGGTGTTAGGAACCCATGTCAACCCTTCTCTTTACTTTGTTAATTATATTGTTGTTGGACGCATATTCTTTGTAAGTCATCCTGTGAGTATATTGTATTATCCCACATCCACGAGGGGTAATATTTGTTTAGATTAGAATTACTATATAAGTAAGTGTTGAGGATAATGAAGGTATCGAAGAGTTATTTTGTATTCAGCTTGCTCAAAGGAGCTTGGACCCACAAAGTGGCTTGCAATCAATAAAATATCTTCTATGCTTTTCTATTTCTATTACATTGTCCATTTTCATTGTTTATTATAGGAGGTTCCTCACATCTAGTATGAGATCACTTTCCTTGGCACAAGTGGGACTTTTCTTTTTTTGGAAAAAAAGGGAAAAATTGGGTGACGACGTTCAGATTAATTTTAGAAATGTTTTGTGTAGATTCATAAGAAACAAGTTGTAAATATGAATTCCTCTTTCAAAAATATGCAGTTAAAAAAAATCATCTCATTTGGAGTTCGAAAAGTGGAGATATCGCTGATTTAAAATCAACTATTTTTTTTTTCTTCAGAATTTCGGTGATGACCGCGAAAATATTTTGACAGGTTGCCTAGATTTCTATTCCAATTACATAGATATATGCGGAGTGGATGCTCCAATTCCAAAAGTAGGTTATAATATAGATTCTAATTATTTTTTATTGGGTTATTCTCATTTTAAAATTTTCATCTCAAAACCCTAGCTCTATTTACAGGGTTTTTGGGCTCGCTGGGTGGAATTTATGCCAATTTTTTCAGTGCTATGATTATTGCAGTAGTTCATCTTTTTTGCATCTGTATTGTTTATTTCAATTACAAGTTCAGATCAAGGAATAAACCCTATCTTCTTAACTGTGGGAAGTACCTAGGCATAGCCCTAAATCTCATTGTGATGAGTACCACATGAACCCGAAGTAGCTGGCCATTGAGAGGACCTTCTAGTGAAAAGGGAAATGACTTCTACTTGATTAACTAGCTCCCACCCATGAGGTGAACCAAGAGATGCCATTTGTGGCAAAGAGGTTATCAGTTTTACCTGAGCCATGGAGTGAGGGGTACTACCTTGATACACAAGCCATTAGAAAACATTGGTGGCAGAGTGACTCCCCTAAAACTTTAGGAAGTCAAACATACCTGGGGTCCATATATATTGTTAATTGATAAATAATAGATTGCATATGTCCATATCTGTCACCTGTTCCAGAGCAAACAAACAAATGGAAGATGAACTTGCCACCCTCAAGACCAGACTCCAAGATCTGGATAAAAAAATTATTGGCCTCCATGTTCAACATTCATCCATGAATAATAAACATGAGCTAGAGCCTTCTGCAGACACTGGGTTCTCTTCTTCCAACAATTTTTGTGGGCCAAAGCTTGATGTCCCTCGCTTCAATGGTGATGATCCATCTGGATGGATATATAGGGAAAACCTATATTTCAGTCTGCATAACAATTTTGATGTCACCAAAGTCCCACTTGCATCCTTTCATTTGGAACACGAAGCCCTTCAATGGTTTCGTTGGTACATCAAGGATCATGAAGATCCAAAATCGATATATTTTTTCCAACTTCTTTTGCAACGATTTGGCCCTAGTTCTTTTGATGACTTCACAGGAGCACTCACTAAACTTCGCCAAATAGGCACTATGATAGAGTATCAGACAAAATTTGAGAAATTGGCCAATCACATAGAACGATTGTCTAATGCATTCTAGAAGAGTTGGTTTTATCAGTGGTCTCAAGGATGCAATCCGATATGAGGTTAATTTTTTTTCCCCCAACACAATGATGGAATCCCGAGGGTTGGCTAAGTTGGAAGATGACAATATCATAACTCAACAACGCTCCCAATTCACTTTTTTTTTCCATTCATAAATATGGTTTCCAAAATACCTCCAACCATGCAATCTCCTAGAACAATTCCTATCAAGCATTTGTATGAAGTCGAGATGCGAGCACATAGAGAAAAGGGGCTTTATTATAATTATGATGAGAAATTCACCTATGGACATTGATGTGCTGAGAAAAAGATATATCTCTTGGATGTGGCTTCTTCGCATGCACCTGAAATTTGTGACGATGCTTAGGATCCAGTAGATGATCAGGTCGACATTCAACAACCCTCTGTTGACCCTCCTTCTTAGGAAAACCACCTAGAGATATGTCTGCATGCATTAGCTGGTGTCCCCACCCCACAAAACAAGTGGGTTAAGGGTTTCTTTAAGGACACCCCTCTTACAATACTCATTGATTCATGTAGCACTCATAACTTCATTGACCCTTGGATTTCCAAACAAGCTTATTGTTTTGTCCATCCTTGCTCCATATTTAAATTCATGATTTCCAATGGGAGAACCTTATCTTGTAAAGGGAAATGTCACAATGTGTGTATCTCTATTGGATATTATAACTTGCGCTCCGACATGTTTTCCTTTCCCTTAGGCATATGTGATGTGGTTTGGGAGCTCAATGGTTACACACACATGGACCCATCTCATGGTATTTTGCTGAACTTTGGATGCAGTTTTCAGTAAATGGGAAAAACACACATTGAAGGGCTTACAACCAGGGTCTCTCAGCATTATCATTTCACATCACATGGAAAATATCCTTAATAATGATTCACATGGTCTCATCGCTCAAATCCATTCCATTTAGATGCAACCATCAACGATCTCCACTACTCCCTTGGATCTATAAAAAAAATTGGATCAATATGCATGT
This sequence comes from Pseudotsuga menziesii, assembly GCA_001517045.1. NCBI lineage: Eukaryota > Viridiplantae > Streptophyta > Pinopsida > Pinales > Pinaceae > Pseudotsuga > Pseudotsuga menziesii. The sequence goes on from LPNX010380595.1 coordinate 857,174, forward strand.
GTCTTTGATGAACCAATGGGATTTCCACCTTCAATACCAGACAACCATCATATTCCTTTTCTTCCTGGAAGCATCCCTTCCAACATCAGGCCCATCCCTACATGTATCTGGACATATATCGATGAATTTCATTGAAGGCCTCCCTAAATATGGAGGGAAGACAATGATCTTGGTTGTGGTTGTTCACCTCTCCAAATATTGTCATTTTTGTGCCCTCAACTATCCATATACTTCCTCCTCAGTTGCACAAATTTTAATACAAGTTTCACAAGTCATTTTTGGATAGAATTATTTCTCCACATTGGCACCAAAAGGAAGAGGATTTTAGGGTATCACCCACAAATAGATGGTCATACTGAAGTTATCAACAAATGTTTGGAAACTTATCTTCACTACTTCACCTTTGAACAAAAACATTAGTGGGAAAGGTGGCTCCCTTTGACTGAATGGTGGTACAATACCTCCTACCAAACTGCATATAAAATGACTCCATATGAAGTAGTCTATGGTGAGGCACCGTCCATTCCTCATCCATACTCTCCCAGTAGTTCACTAGTTCAGGTAGTTGACATGGTTCTTTGAAACTGAGACCATATTCTTCACATTTTGTAGGACAATATTCACATGGAAAGAAACTGAATGAAACAACAAGCTGATTAGGACTGTTCTGAGCATACTTTTCAAGTTAGTGATATGGTTTTTCTTCATCTACAGCCTTACAATAAATCCTTCATGAAACTCAAAGGGAATTATAATATGGCTCCAAATTTCTATGGTACATATAAGATTCTTCAGAAGATTGGGTCTATTGGTTATAAATTGGAATTTCCTCCTTCTCATGTTCACCTAGTATTTCATGTCTCTTGTCTCAAGAAAGTTATTGGCACCAACATTAGAGCACAAACCGTTTTACCGAAACTCAATAATGAAGGATCCATCATTTTCAAGATGGAAACCATCCTCAATAGGTGCAATTTTCAGCTTCTCTCTTGATCCCTAACATAGGCATTATTTCAGTGGCACGACATGAAACTAGAGGATGCTACATGGGAACCACTCCTTTAGATTCAACAACAATTTCTACATCTAAATATTTGAGGACAAAGCTTTTCTAAGGGGGAGGGGATGTTAGGAATCCATTCCAACCCTTGTATTTACTTTGTTAAGTATATTGTTGTTAGAAGCATATGCTTTGTAAGTCATCCCATGAGTATATTGTATTATCCCATATTCACAGGGAGTAATAGTCGTTTAGATTGGACTTAGTATATAAGTAAGTGTTGAGGACAATGAAGACCTGTATCCAAGAGTTATTTTGTATTGAGCTTTATCAAAGGAGGTTGACCCCTCTAAGTGGCCTGCGATCAATAAAATATCTTCTTTTCTCTATTATTTATGTTATATCGTGCATTTTCATTGTTTATTTCAGGAGGTTCCTCATAGTTGGTATGTATGCTAACTTACATTGTGTGTGTGTTGTGTTTTATATGGAAGTTGTAGTAAATTTTCTGTAGCTTCAAATTGTATGTTGGTACTATTTTGGCATGAAATGAAAATCACTTGTGTCTATTTCCATGTAGGCTGTGTTACAAAGAAAATCTAGAAATATATTCAATAGAGATAACAAAATACTTAGTCACAATATGGAATCAACATGACAATAACACTTGGGTAGTGGTGAAAAAACGGTTTAACAAAAGTCTTGAACCAATAAACCATCAACTCAATGAACAATGAACTCAAATCAATATCGGTAGAATAGTGTGGGATTGTTACAATGATATCATAGTATCATCATTAAACTATTTGAAGAAAATCCAATCCAAACAAAACCACAATTAAGACAAAATTCATCCCAGATCTCAGTAGGGGTCATTACAATAAACACTTAAAATACGAGAATCTTCATAGAGATGATTTATTCTATTGAAAGGATAATTGTCACAAGCATACAAAAGGAAATATAGAGAGAAGATAGAGAGACTGAATTACATGAAGAAGAGATGAATATTGGTGTATATCCTTCCATTAATTACTGATGAATAATATTGTCCATAAATAGTACATCCCTCATAGATAAATTCGAGTTTAATAGGAGACAACTCATCTAGATAAGGAAGAAGATTGACTAAATATGATAAACCCCCATAGGTGGCTAAATCAGTTTCCTAATCAGTCAAGGACCTCACAAATTAGATAAAGCATGAGTGAGTTGTCATGTATGATGTAAAAACATGCTAATCACGAAATCTGGAGAGAAAATCATGGAGGATGGGTTGGAAACAAAAGACAGCAGTTTCCTATTTGACTAGCTTTACCTTATCCACTAGAAAGATGGAATAAAGCAGTAAAATATATAAGAATCTGCAGGAAGTTAGTGTTACTAATTTTGGAAATCAATAAAGTGGGAAGGATCCAACTAGAATAAGGATAAATGTGCTTCTAGAGTATATATGGAAAGTGCTGACCAAGTGGTGCAAGTGGATGCCAACTATCTAGGGTAGTGGGTAGGAAATTAATCAAATAATGATTAAACATTTTATTCTAAGTATGAAGTGGTTTATAATATTCCACCACCCCCCTTTAATTCTGACTATGATGATATTTCTGAAATAATCAGATGCATATAGGTGCATATAGATGTATATAGGTCCCAACAACAAGGCTATGGTCACCCTTTACAATTATTCATGTCCAGAAAAACTAAGGAAAGAGGCAAAACCACATGGGGAAAATCCTCCATCAAGAAACAGAAAGGAAAAAAATGTGAAACATGACTTGAATATGGTTTTATCTTCACTTGAATGAGATGAATGAGCTGCTTTTGGTTAAATACTTTGATGAAGAAATTTTGGACTCCATGATCATGCGCTAGAGTGTAGAATCTGCAAGAAAGAAGAGGAGAGGCTTCTTGTATATCATCATTTGATGAAGTAGGAGAATTATCTGAATGATTCTTTCTGATAACAAAATATGAACTGCAAACAAAATATGAGAATTAAAAGATATCTGTGCATACTCCTTCCCAAATAGTTACATAATCAGTTCCTTGTATAACTGAAAAATTGTGATGTGGATCACATTTCATTCTTCCAATATGATGTAGCACCTTCCTAGATATGATATTAGGCTAAAAATACTATGATATATCATAAATATTATCATATGGAACAACAGATACCAAATTTTTAGTGTCTCCATGAGGCTATGGGGCTAGACTAGGAAAAGTATGAGCAACTGGGAAAAACTGATGAGTGTAAAAATATGAATGATAGATGGACTTGAGATATGAACCATAAGTGTTTATAACATATAAAAACACATGTAAGATAATTCCAATTATTAATAAGTTCATATATAACCAACCAGTGAAAAATAGGCAAGACTTGAAACCATTTGATATAAGTAACACTGCATAGGAAACCAATGAGGAATCAACTAGAAAACTTGGGGTTTGTATAGTATTAATATTATTCATAGGTATGATAGATGGTATGGATGGTGTCATATCATTCATATCATCCTTAAAATATGATTCTAAATTAGAATTATAAACATTTGAATGGAGTGAGGAAGAGTTGCTTAAAGACAAGTCAGGATCTATTGAAAAATCACAATCATTGGGAGATGAATCTAGGAGATTGATAGGTGGATTATAAAAGAAAGAAACTGTGATTTATGATTCTGATATATCAGAACATAAATATATATCAGATATTTGAGGAAATGGTTTAACTTTTCCACTCAAGGCATAGATTATAGCACCTTGGAACTGCGCACTATAACAGTGTTCTGAGGATTCAGCAGGCTTTTCTAGCTCAACTGGAACTTCGATTTTTCTCTTCTCAAGTAGATGAGACATGATTTCCATATTATTATTTAAACATTTATTCTCAGGATGAAATCCATTTCTACAATAATAACACTTGGATTTACTTCCTTTCTTCTTGACTTTCTTCATTGAACCTTCATCAGTAGGCTTCGAACTTTCATCTTCAATATTTGACTTTGGTTTCTTCTCTTTCACAATTTGCTACTCTTTGGATTTGGTATTATTTCTTCCTTGAAATATCATAGAATTATCCTTTCCCTTGGAACATCTAAGAGAATCCATTTGGATCAATTTATCTTTCTCCTTTGTCAGTGAATCAAAGAATGTACTCAAAGAAGGAATTTTCAAATTAGAAATAACAATATTGGTAGCATGAAAAGTAGACACAAAAACTGAGTATTCGGGACTCAATTTTGATAGAATGGAAAGGATAAATTGATATTATTTCTTCTCAATCCCAAATTGCTTGAGAAATAAAACAAGTGACTTGAATTTGGTGAATAAACCCTCAATAGAATCGAAAATGCTTGGAATCAATGAGAATAACTCATTGTCCAATAGATGCACTCTTATCTCATCTTGAAATCCAAAGAGAGACTCAAGTTTGGTCCATAAGTGGTTTGGAGTGGTGAAACCATATAGATGAAAGAGTAGATCAGGGGAAATAAAGAGGAAAATCAATCCATAGGGTTCATCCAACCTATTATGCCACTTAACTTTCTCAACAACATAATTTGGTTCATTTTCTAAAGCCATAGAAACTCTATAGAGTCCCTTAATGCGTAATAGAATGCCAATTTTGGATTTCCATTCATGATAGATGAAGGGAGTTACGATCATAGTTGAATAAGAATACATAATGAGATGTTTATGCACTCAAGGAGATACTCTCTGCAACCTACATAATTAAAACTAAGATAAAATATTGTAAGCTTAATAACAAGCTCTTCTTTCAAAGAGGAATAGGAGATTGGATATGCTCTGATAGAGAGAACATATAGCTACTTAAATATGTTAATATTGAAACTTTCTCTATGATACCATGTATAAATTTCAGATCTAATACCATTTATAAATAAATACTTGATGTAAGTAAGAAAAACAGGAGGTAGATCTTGCTACAGGATAGTTCTCACAAGCATGCACAAGGAAAAATAGAGAGAATATAGAGAGACTAAACCACATGAAGAAGAGATTAATATTGGAGAATATACTTCCATTGGTCAATGATGAATAATAGTGTACATAAATAGTACATCCCTCATAGGAAAATTCAAGTTTCATTGAAGACAATTGATCTAGCTCAGAAAGCAGACTTACTAAATATGATAAACCCCCATAGGTGGATAAATCACTTTCCTAATTAGTCAAGGACCTTAAGAATTATCTAAAGCATGAGTGATTTGTCATGGATGATGGAAAAAAATTCTAATCCTGGAATCTGGAGAGAAAATATGGAGGATGGGTTGTCAACACAAGATAACAGTTTCCTAGTTGACTAGCTTTACCTTATCCACTGAAAAGCTGGAATAAAGTAGTAAAAGACATAATCTGTAGGAAGGTGTAGTTACTAATTTTGGGAGTCATTAAAGTGGGAAGGATCTAACTAGAATCAAGATAAAGGCACTCCTAGGGTATATATGGCAAGTGTTGACCAAGTGGTGCAAGTGGATGCCAACTATCTAGGCTAGTGGGTAGGAAAATAATCAAATAATGATTAAATATTTTATCCTAAGTATGAAATGGGTTTATAATATCCCAACAAATACTATGGACTCATGGATTCATTTGGTACCCAACATTCCCTTTGACCTACTTTAGTGATTATTCATTGGGAATTAATAAAATTATCTTTATCTTATGTTATCTATGGAGTCCTTATGGAAAAATCAAAATTACATATTGTTGATGTATATGTAACTTCGAAATGTATTCTTCTATGTATTCTATGTATTGTGACCCGATGTTTATTCTGGGATGTTTCTATTATGTATTTGAGTCATATTGTCTTACCTCGATGTTCCGATCGGGAGGATTATTAATGTAAACAAGTCTTGTCAAGTCATTAGGTAAGTCCCCACAGTTTCGGGGCACTTGGGTTATTATACACTAATTAAGGTGTAGGCTCGAGTAAGTAATTGTAAGTTAAGCCTACATGGTTGAGTGCACTTCAAGTCAATGGAAGAATATAAATAGAGAGTGAGAGTCTCTCTATTTATCACTTGTGAATTACATCACTTTCTCTCTCAAGTGTGGCGCACCTTTGGAGAAGGAAATACTTTGGCTTGGCAGAAGACAGAAGGATGCTGTTGTGTTGGGAGGTCATCTTACTGTTTTGGGTTTCACATCTTGTGGTGATACTATCTTAGAGGAAGTTGAGGGTTTTTTTCCATTTATGGTTTCCCCTACCAAAACTCTTTGTGTCTCTTGTCTCATGTGATGTGCTTATGTTATTGCTGTGCTTTTTATTCTCTCAGTGAAAAGATCCTAACATAATGCTAGCTTAAATGTTGAAAAACTAACATGGTATCAGAGCTAACCTGAGAAGAAGACATTGTGCAGCTACAGGAACTAGGGCTTCCTATTTTGTGGATCTTCCTCCACATATTTTCAGCAAAAGTATGCTAGGATGACTCTCCATTGAAGGGTGCATCTTTCTGTCGATGCGGAATTCAATTTCAAGCATTTTCAGTTTCGATGTGGAAATTAGGGCTTTCTACATAAGAGGAATTTTTGAGTGAGACCAGAATAGGGTTATTCTCCTCATCAAAAACGAATTTTATAGACCTAGATCAAGAAATTTGGTTGGGTGAAACTCCAGGAAAGTCAAACCCTAGTTTGACCCTGAGCTAGGAGAAACCCTAAATACTAAAACTGCTATGTTTTGGTACAGTCGCTATATTCCAAGATTGGAGAAGTCTCAAAATCTGAAGATTTCAGGGACCTAATATAAAATCCTGATGAACATTGTGTCCAAATAGCAGCCTTATATTCACTGTATTCTGGGAGATATGATCTCTCAAAGTTAGGGTTCTAGCCTCTTCCAGAAATCATCCATAAACAGGACACCTAGGGAAAATTGCAATATCTTGGGATAAAGAGGTCCAAATGGAATTACTGAAGATGTTCCAGAAAGGGAATGGACTTTGCTTTCTGTGATCTGAATATCATACTCAGAAGATGAATTAGGGACATGTGGCATGCCGTACAACTTCGTTGTTCTGAATAGTCCCGTAACAGGTCACCTTGGGAAAAGGATCATAAATACTAAAGGGTGAAACCAATTATGATGAAACCTATGATGTTGGATCAGGGACATGTGAGGTTACCTTAGTACTAAATTTAAGACATAGGGGAGTATTAATGTTGGAGATATAACAGAAACAGTAACAGGAATTTTTGCAGAAGAAATCAGAAAATTAGGGCTTCCTGTTTCAGGAGCTTCCTTCCACTGTTTTCAGAAAAGGAGTACATTGGAATGCTCCATTTGAAGAGATATATATGTTCATCCAATCAGATCTAAAATATTCCAAGTTTTGAAAATTAGGGTTTATGTGACAAACCCTAGATCAGTGAACTCCGAGACAAGGACGGACACCTCAAATCGATAAGATCTAATCCTTTGCTATTTCCATTTGAGGTTCTCATTTCAAAATGATCAGCTTGATGATAAGCTTGGTGAAGTTGACAACTTCCAAGCATAGAATTATTTTATCTCTCTGGATTGGACACCTACATGAGTATATAGGTTCCAGTTTCAGAGGGAGATGAGGCCAAAGAAGACATCATGCTCATGCTGTAGAGGATGATGAACCATCCAAAAAGAGATCCAGACATGAAAGTGAAGATTCTTCAAGCGAGGATGAATATGTTCTGATATCAACTCTCACAGGTAACATTATTCATGGAAGTGATGATTGGCTTATAAACAGTGGGGCTTCCAAACATATGACGCGATTCAAGGAATCTTTTGTGAGACTATCAGAACATGAATGACTAGGAGATGACTACCAATGTCCAATAAAAGGTAGTGGGGAATCTTCATACAAGCTATACTCTGGTAAGTCTCTAACAATGAAAGAAGTATTGTTTGTGCTAGGATTGAAGAAGAACCTTCTCTCCATTTCATCATTGATTCAAAAGGAATGCGGGCTGCATTCATAGATGGTCAAGTCATCATGTGACCAAAAGGAAAGACTATCGATGATGCGGTAGTGATTGAAGAACAAGAAGGAGGATTGTACAAATTGAAGGGCCATCCAGAACAAGACTTGATCCATGATACGGTAGAGCCAAATGAGCTTTGGCATAGAAAGCTTGCACATGTGCACTACAAAGCAAAGTTGTTGAAGGTCTTCCAGAATTTCAAGCTATTTGAAGGGAAGAACAACTTGAAGCGGTAAAAGAAGCAGTGAAGAATGCAGAAGTGGTGATGGCCACCCTGAATGACCTCCCAGGATCATGGAATTCATTCATTCAAGGAATGTGTTCCTGAAGGAAGTGATTACTTTCATCAAACTTTGGGAAAAAGAAGAAGCTCTACCCATAAGAAGGGAAGATAAGACGAGAGCATTTGAAGATCCAGCTCTCACCATCCAAAGAAGATCCCTCAAGCAATGAGGAATATGAAGAACTCAACTCTTGAAGAACCTCTTATCCACCTCAGCATTTGGATAAGAAATGATGCGACTATGAATGAAGAAGATGATGAAGCTGAAGGATCAAGAAGGAGTATACCCATGAAACAAATAAAGATAAGTATTCAATTGTCATTTCATGATATTGTTTTGTTATGCATTTGTTTATATTCAGTTAGTGTATTATGCATGATAGGATGTTTGTATTAATGACAGTATACTACTAATATGCATATGGGTAAGTAGCTCATGGTGCTATACAAATTCTCCATTGCTACTTATCTAGAATGAAACCTCTTTGCTGACATATTGGATTAGTGCACAATCCCAATGCTGTCCTGGTAGAGATGGAAGGCATCTAGAAAGTTTCAGTGAGATATGGATGAATGTTGTATTGGCTAAAGTAGTTGCATGATCATATATTTATGCATAAGTATTTGCCAGTATGAATATTCTTTATGAAATGTTCTAACCATACAAATGCATTTGAATTGTAGGAAAGATCGCATACATAATCACCTGCAAGCAAAGAAGAATGAATACTTGTTCCGAAGAACAAGTGACGACATTTCAAGACAAATAATAATATGATGAATGTAGTGACATCATTGATACAGAACCTTCTAGACAAGAATAAGTAACTAAGAAGAAATGGAAGACCAGTTCAAGAAGAATGATGTCAGGGCATAGTATCGGGACCTGAAGAGAAGTTCATAGTTCCATCATGCAGTAGATGGAAACATCATGGGATACAAAGCAAGATTCGTAGCATGAGGCTTATTACGAAAAGAAAACCTAGACTATGAAGAGACATTTGCAGCCAGTAAGAGTTGAAACACATACATGATGAGCGTGATAAAGATCTCAACCTTTGCTACAAGGTTGAAGATGCAAGTCTATACACTAGATGGTCACATAGAATATTAGTAGCATAGGAAGCTACTTGTCACTCCAGTACAGAATGTTTTCAGTGCATAGAGCACAGAAGACAGAGGGAGTATGATGCTTCGCTTCAGAGGGAGTGACTACAGAATATCCTGAGGTTCGACATGATATGACAGGATGGATAGATTACTGATGACTCTAGGCTTTACTGAGAGTAAAGTGGATTCCAACCTTTGCTTCAAGGTTGAAGGCGAAAGACCAGTGATGCTCCTGTTATGTGTCGATGCACTATTGTTCTAGGTATGGAGGTGTGGCAGAGTACAGATGGAATATTTCTTGGACAAGGGAAGTATGCAGTAGAGATCCTGAAGAGGTTCAGGATGATGGACTACATGGCCACACCTATGGCATCGAACCTGAAGCTATTAAGTGATGTTTCGTTAGAGTCGGTTGATGCTATGATGTATCGTCAGATGATTGGGTCATTGATGTACCTGATGAACACGAGACTAGATATTTGCTTTGCTGTGAACACCTTGAGCCAGTACTTGACAGATCCAAGAAGTGTTCACTTGATTGCTGCAAAGCATATTCTGAGGTACTTGAAGGGTACAATTGATTATGGGCTCAAGTATAATGCGAATCAGAAGATTAATCTGGAGGGTTATGTTGATTCAGATTGGGCAGGTAGTTCCATCGACAGGAAGAGTACTTCGGGATGTTGCTTCAGTATGGGATCAGGTGTGATCTCTTGGTTTAGCAGGAAGCAATCCTGTGTGGCACTGATTACAGCTGAAGCAGAGTATGTCGCAGCTTGTTCAACTAGTTGTGAGGCAGTATGGCTGCGGAAGCTACTGTCTGATATATTTTATCTCCAGTTGGATGCTACTTGTATACATTGTGACAACCAGAGTTGTGTGAAGTTGTCAGAGAATCCAGTGTTCCATGACAAGTCGAAGCATATCGAGATCAAGTATCACTATATCAGGGATATGGTGCAGAGAGGAGCTGTGAAGCTCCTGTATGTTGCGACAGAGGAACAGATAGATGATGTATTGATGAAGCCATTGACTAGGATGAAGTTTGAGTACTTCAGAGAGAGACTTGGTGTTCTCCAGATCGAGGATTCCTCCCAGAGACAGTGATGAGTCCCAAAGCCATTCTGACGAGCAGGTCAAATGTAAGGGCTGAGCCATTCTGTCATGGTGAGAGGATTGGTTCCTTCCATGACTGATATGAGTGCTGAGATTGAGATCCATTCTGATGAGTAGGTCAGATGTAAGGGCTATGCCATTCTGTTCATGGCTAAAGGATTTAGTTCCTTCCATGTCAGATGTAAGTGCAGAAATCTCTCTTCATTGTGGTTGAGAGTCTTCCATCATTGTGGCGGAGGGGGCTCCTGCCTGGGTGGGATTGAGCCATTCTGACGAGTAGGTCAGATGTAAGGGTTGTGCCATTCTGTTCATGGCTAAAGGATTTAGTTCCTTCCATGTCAGATGTAAGTGTAGAAATCTCTCTCTTCCATCATTGTGGCGGAGGTGGCTCCTACCTGGATGGGATTGAGCCATTCTGATGAGTAGGTCAGATGTAAGGGCTGTGCCATTCTGTTCATGGCTAAAGGATTTAGTTCCTTCCATGTCAGATGTAAGTGCATAAATCTCTCTTCATTGTGGATTGAGAGTCTTCCATCATTATGGCAGAGGTGGCTCCTGCCTGGATGGGATTGTGCCCTTCTGACGAGTAGGTCAGATGTAAGTGCAGAAATCTCTCTTCATTATGTGAATTGAGAGTCTTCCATCATTGTGGCAGAGGTGGCTCTTGCCTGGATGGGATTGTGCCCTTCTGACGAGTAGGTCAGATGTAAGTGCAGAAATCTCTCTTCATTGTGGCGGATGTGGGTCCAGCCTGGTTGAGAGTCTTCGATCATTGTGGCGGAGGTGGCTCCTGCCTGGATGGGATGGTGCCCTTCTGACGAGTAGGTCAGATATAAGTGCAGAGCCTTTTCACAGATGGTAGTTGATGTGTCCTACCATGCTGGTGAATATAAGTACTGAGCCATTTCACAGATGGTAGTTGATTGTGCCTATCATGCTGGTGAATGTGAGTGTTGGGCCTTTCTGATGTGATTGTAGTTTACTACATGATTAGATGTAAGTGCTGGGCTAAGAGCTACAGGAGAGTAGGCCTACAACCAGCATGAAAAAGGGCTGGCTCTGTAGAACTTCCTATGACAAGATAGTACACACATGATGATGACCAGTGGAGATCCAGATCGAGCTATGATCCAGATCCAGTTATGATGACTCCGAGAGATCCAGATAGAGTGATGATCCAGATCCAGTAATGGAGATCTAGATCGAGTGATGATCCAGATCCAGTCCAGTGATTTTGATCCAGATCGAGTGATGATCTAGATCCAGTGATGCCATCGAGAGATGATCCAGATCCATATGACTTGAAGATGAAGATGAATTGAAGTTGAAGATGACTTGAAGACGAAGATGTCTTGAAGTTGAAGATGACTTGAAGACGAAGATGATCCAGTTGATGCAGAGAAGAAGACCAGTGCTAAAAATTGTGTCGAAAGAATACCTTCCTAGTTAAGAGGGAGTGTTGATGTATATGTAACTTTGGAATGTATTCTTCTATGTATTCTACGTATTGTGACCCGATGTTTATTTCGGGATGTTTCTATTATGTATTTGAGTCATATTGTCTTACCCCGATGTTCCGATCGGGAGGATTATTAATGTAAACAAGTCTTGTCAAGTCATTAGGTAAGTCCCCATAGTTTCGGGGCACTTGGGTTATTATACACTAATTAAGGTGTAGGCTCGAGTAAGTAATTGTAAGTTAAGCCTACATGGTTGAGTGCACTTCAAGTCAACAGAAGAATATAAATAGAGAGTGAGAGTCTCTCTATTTATCACTTGTGAATTACATCACTTGCTCTCTCAAGTGTGGCGCAGCTTTAGAGAAGGAAATACTTTGGCTTGACAGAAGACAGAAGGATGCTGTTGTGTTGGGAGGTCATCTTACTGTTTTGGGTTTCACATCTCGTGGTGATACTATCTTAGAGGAAGTTGAGGGTTTTTTTCCATTTATGGTTTCCCCTACCAAAACTCTTTGTGTCTCTTGTCTCATGTGATGTGCTTATGTTATTGCTGTGCTTGTTATTCTCTCAGTGAAAAGATCCTAACATAATGCTAGCTTAAATGTTGAAAAAATAACACATACTTATGGAGATATTGCATGGAGTCCCTTTGATTGAAGAAAACCTATTATCCTTGTGTCAATTGGACATTTCCATTTATAGAAATGGTTGTGTCTATAATATTGTAACTACTTATACATAAGTTTTCCTTATTAAATATTGATTAAGACATACAAGGTACTTCTAACCATAATTGAAGGAAAACATCTAGTTTATAGTGCAAGCTAAAATATGCAGTGAAAGGAAAAATAATGGATATGAACTTCTTGAAAGATAAATAACCTTCCACTTCATTGTTTTCTCCAAATCCACCTTAAACGTGTTGAAGGAGGATCATTTTAAGAACTTGTCAATGGGGACCTTTCCTATACTTCAACATACTAAGGGAGATACTATGGAGTCATTTTGTACCCAACAGACCCTTTTACCTACTTTAGTTTCCATTCGTTGGGAATTAATAAAATTAACTTATCTTATCTTATCTTTGGAACTCTTATGGAAAAATCAAACCTACATATTTATGGAGATACTGTATGGAGTCCTTTTAGTTGAATCAAATATATTATTCTTGTGAAAATTGGACATTGCCATTTATAAAAATGGTTGTGTCTATAACATGGTAACTACTTGTTGTTAAAGTATTGTAATTTCAGAAGATATTCCATATGTATTGATTGTATTCCTCCATCAAGACATGACTTTTTTCATGTAAGAGTCATTGAAAGAATCAATGTAAACCTATGGATGTAATTCAGGTCAATAGTACCCAAGTGTCGTTATAATAAATGTTATTTTTGGTGTCTTGCTAGACAAGTCGACCTTGCTAGTTAGACAAGTTAGCCTTGTTAGGTCCTAGGTCAATTCAAGTGAAAAATATAAATTGGGAGGTGCTCCCCTTCATTTGTACACACTCACTCAAGCAAGTTTGCAAGTCACAGAAGAACAAGTGCATCAGAAAGAAGAGAGAAGCAATTGTCTAGGTTTTACACTACTATGGTTGAGTTATATAATGAGGAAGTTTTGCGGGGTTTTATCCCTTGTGGTTTCCCTGAGGAAAATATTTGTGTTCTTTTTTTTATGTGCTTGTTGTTCCTTCAGTGATCCTACTAGTGAAAATTTGTTTTAAGATAAAATTTAAGAAATTAAGAAAAACTAACATGGTATCAGAGCTACCTTGAAAGAAAACACTCGACAACTAGGGTTTGTTACTCAGAGAAAATCCCTCGATAAATCAACAAGAAAAGAGGGCTCACTCAACTCTCCCCTGAAGGGTGCATATTTTTGTGGAAACACAACTGGATTCCAAGAACTTTTAGTTTTGGACTAAACGCTGCTGCTGGGAAAAACTAGGGCTTCAGTTTTCATGAGACTCCATCATCAATCTCAAAAAAAGCAAGATATAGTCTAGCTCTCCTTGGAAAGGAACATATTTTCCATCACTCAACCCTACTAGCGATCCCAACTAAAAAATTAGGATTTTTGCATCAAGCCCTAGGTCATCCAGAAGAAGGTCAGCCAAAAATTGTATTCATCAAGTAAGTACTACTCCTTTTTATTCCATTTGAAGTTCTCATTCTGTTAAGATGACAAAGAATACCTAGCTAGATGAGAAGTGTGAAGGTGCTAAAAAATTCAGAGCATGGAAGTATCGAATCATGCTCATTCTAGAAGGATTTATAAAGGAGGAAGTTGCAGAACCAGAAGAAGCTGAAGCTAAGTCCAAATATAAGAAGGATATGATCAAGGATAAAAGGATAATAGCTAACTCCATCAAAGATAAGTTGATACCTCAAGTATCCTCAAGGGAGACACCAAAATAAATGTTTTATGCTCTATCCATCCTATTTGAAGGAAGAAACATCAATATAAAGATGACCTTGAGGAATCACCTCAAAAGTGTAAGGCCTCAAAATAATTCCCCACAAAGGAATTCTTGGAGATGATTCCCAATACCCCATCAAAGGAATGGGAGAAGCATCCTATAATTTGGACTCTTGGAGGTCCATGAATATGACAGATGTCATGTATGTCCCAGGACTAAAGAAGAACCTTCTTTCTATCTCATACTTAAATAAGAAAGGCTTCATAGTTTCTTTTGTGGATGGAGAAGTTCTCATGTGGACAAAAGGAAGAACCATAGATGATGCAGTAGTAATTGGAGTTGAACAAGGAGGAATCTACAAATTAAAGGGAGATGTATATTTAGCATTAATGACTAGTACCATAATCCCATGTGATCTATGGCACATATGGATTTCTCATATATACTACAAAGCATTTCCAATTGTGATAAAGGTTGTGACTGGTTTACCAGAGATTTTGATAGATCATGAAGGATTGTGCAAAGGACGTACACAGGAAAAGGATACTAAGAACCCTTATCCAAACATTGACAACAAAACAAAAGGGATCCTAGATATTATCCACTTATATATATGCGGGCTAATGAAAACCACTTCATTAAGTGGGTATGTTTACTATGCTTCCTTTATTGATGATTATTCCCGCAAGACATGGATATACTTCTCGAAAAAGAAGGATGAAGTGTTTGAAAGGTTTAAAGAGTTTAAGGCCCTGGTAGAAAACCTCTCTGAAAAAATAATCAAGATATTGAGGTCAGATAATGGAGGAGAGTTCACATCAATTTAATTCAATGAGTATTGCAAATAAGCCGAGATTAAGAGGGAGCTCATCATTCCCTATAATCCACAACAAAATGGTGTGGAAGAAAGAAATAATAGATCTATCATGGAATTTTTGAAAGCGATGATACATTATCAAGATATACCAATGTACCTATGGGAAGAAGCAATTAGAACAAAAATATATGTACATAATCAAATCTCTCATAGTTCCCTTGGGAAAAAGGCTCCAGAAGAGATGTTTACCAAAGAAAATCCTGAAGTAAGTCACCTAAAGATATTTGGCTGTCTAGTATACATACACATTCCCAAGGAGAGAAGATCAAAGATAGAGCCTGCAGGAAAGAAGGGGTTGTTTGTAGGATATAGTGAGAAATCAAAAGCTTATCATATCTATATCCCATGATATCGGCAAATTGAATTAAGCAGAGAAGTTACCTTTGATGAATATAAATCCTTTCAAAAATCAAAGAAAGATAAGAAAGATGAAAAGGAGCATGAAAATCCTAGAGTTGCAGAAAGTCCTAAACTAGTTAGGAACGAAGAAGAAGATTCGATTCTGGAAGATCATGATATGAAAGAACCTCAGAGACCTGAATAATTTCCCAATGAAATGAACTCACGAAAGAGAAAACATGCTTGGGCTCATGAAGTAATCGAAGAATAAAAAGGACATGGTTCCCCAGAAGGAACCATCAAAGAAAGGAAGAAGCCAAATACATACCCTAGTTATCTAGCTTTGATGTGTGATCTCATTGATAAAGAACCAACATGTTTTGAAGAAGCAATACAACATAAGGAGTGGGTTGATGTAATGGTATAGGAATACCAATCCATTATAAAGAATGATTGATGGGAAATAGTACCAAGACCAAAAGACAAGTCACTGGTATCCTCGAAATGGATCTTCAAATCTAAGCACTCAATAGAAGGTGTTAGGTATAACTCCCGATTCAATATTATCCCATTGCTAATGCATTATTTTATACATTACATGAGACGGTTGTGTTTCACCTTCCGCCCATCCTTTTTGGCTTCCTAACTATTCAGATTTCTTTATTTATTTACAATATATAATCCCTACCGATTATATTCTAACAATCCCCCTCTTAATCCGAAGGGGTGTTCGTAAGTTCGAGCATGTTTCTGAATCTTTCAAACTTTTCTCGTCCAAGCGCTTTGGTAAAGATGTCTGCAATTTGATCATTTGTGGAACAATGTTGAAGATGGACTGTCTTGGCCTCTACATGATGTCGAATCAAATGATACTTTTTGTTGATGTGTTTGGTTCGATCATGGAATCTAGGATTCTTAGCCAGCTTGATTGCAGAAGTATTGTCAACCAATAATGGTGTGGAGTCCTTTGTTTTTTCTTGCAAATATTCAAGTATCTTCCTGAGCCATACTATTTCTTTCGTTGCTTCAGCTGCAGCCACATATTCTGCTTTTGTTGTTGAATCTGCCGGAACTGACTATTTGCGCGATCTCCATGAGATAGTTGCTGATCCAAGACTCATAGTGTATCCAGAAGTTGATACTCCTGTCTCCTTATCACCATCAAAATCTGAGTCTGAGTACCCAATAAGTTTGAAGTCATCCACTTTAGAGTACTTGAGTCCAACTTCTTGAGTCCCCTTCAAGTATCTTAGAACTCTTTTTGCAGCTGACCAGTGTCCTTCACAAGGTTTATGCATGAACCTTGAAAGTATGCCAACAACATAATAAATATCTGGTCTAGTTGTTGTAAGGTAGATAAGACTTCCTACCAGTTGTCGATACTTGGTCGCATCTTCAAATTCTTTTCCTTCGCTTTATGTGAGCTTCATTTTCTATTCCATTGGAGTAGATATAGGGTTGCATTCTGTCATGCAAAATTTGTTTAGTAGTTCTCCAACATATTTTTCCTGAGATAGGAATATGTACTTAGGATGTTGAGTGACTTCAATTCCTAAGTAATAGTGGAGATGTCCCATATCTGTCATTTCAAAGATCTTTTTCAAATCTTTCTTTATGGATGATATATAGCTCTCATTGTTCCTTGTCATCAAAAGATCATCTACATACACCACAAGATACACAATATATCTTCCAACTTTCTTTATAAACAGTTTTGCATCATCAAGATCAAAAAGTTTGAAATTTAACTTCAAAAGATGCTCGGTTAACTTTTGATACCATGCGCGAGGTGCTTGTTTTAGGCCATACAAGGATTTGAAAAGCTTGCATACCTTTTGTTCTTTTCCTTTCACAACAAAGCCTTCTGGCTGAGACATAAAGACATTCTCTTCCAAGTCTCCATTCAAGAAAGCAGTCTTCACATCCATTTGATGAACTTTCCACCCTTTCTGAGCAGCTAAAGAGAGTAAGGTTCGGATGGTAGCCCATTTTGCTGTAGGAGAAAATGTTTCTTCATAGTCAATTCCTTCCTTCTGTGCATAGCCTTTTGCTACAAGCCTCGCTTTGTGCTTGTCAAGTGAGCCATCTGATTTGTATTTGTTCTTGTACACCCACTTGCAGCCAATTAGTTTGGTTCCAACTGGAGGGTCAACCAGCTTCCAAGTTCCATTCTTTATGAGTGCATCATACTCATTCTGCATAGCTTCTTTCCACTCAATTCGAGTAGAATATTCTTCAAAGGAAGTTGGTTCAGAGTTAGCAGATAAATTAAATTCACAATCAAATGATACATCCATGTCATCACCTGAATTATCTGCTTCTCCTCCATGTCTTTTTGAACTTCTCGTTCCCGTCTTTCCAACTTCATCCAGATGGACACTTTCAAGTATCTTTGTGGCCCATTTAGGAATCTTTCGTGATGGTCCTGGTTGATCAGCTGGTGGTGCTTCATCATTGATTGAGAGTCTTTCAATTCTCTCAATCACATCATCCAGTTGAACCTCTTGTTCAAGTGAAGTAGCAGGAACTTCTTCATGTGGGGGAGTTGGTGCTTCATATGGAAATTCCAAAGGTTGATCCAGAATAGGAATCCCCCCTTCAAGGTTTGGAATTTCATATCCATTTTCAGTATATGTCTTTGGATGAGGATAATTTTCCAAATGATCAAGCTGTCTCTCAATGGACTAGTCATTTTTATTAGTCTCAAGAAAAATGACATCTCTGGAAATAACAAATTTCTACTTTGAGCACCAAGCTTGTTTCTTTGCTCCTTTGGAATCAAGGCATAACAGCTGGAACCAAAAGCTATGAGATGCCTGACTGAAGGGAGGTGGCCAAAACACATTTCATGTGGAGTCTTGTTATCAAGAGAATTTGAGGGACTTCTATTTCTCAAATATGCTACACATTTTACTGCATCACCCCAAAACATTAGTTTTACATTCTTGAAAAACATCATTGAGCGAACCATATTCATTATGGTTCTATTCATTCTTTCTGCTACACCGTTTTGTTGAGGATTGTAGGGAACGGTAGTCTGATGTGCAATTCCATGTTGGTGAAGATAATCTTCAAAAGCATTTGAAGTGTATTCTTTCCCATTATCAGTACGAAGTGTACCAATTTTTGATTGTGCTTGTTTTCCTATCAATGCATGAAAGTCTTTGAATGTTTGAAATGCTTCTGATTTTGTATTCAAACATTAAATCCAGCACATTCTTGAGTAGTCATCAACAAATTTCATAAAATACTTATTCCCATTTGCTGAAGGAGTTGGCATTGGGCCACATAAATCAGAATGCACTAGTTCTAATTTCCTACTTGCTCTAAAATTAGATTCATGGAATGGCAGCTTACTATGTTTCCCTAATATACATGCATCACATTTGTTATTCTCTTTGGGAATGGTGGGAAAACCAAATACACCATTATTTCTCAACAAACGAAGACTGTTATAGTTTAGATGACCAAATCTTGCATGCCATAATGAACTAGATGACAAATTACCTTCTCCATGCTTAGAGAGGTAGGCATAGTTCTGAACTCTTGCAGATGAACCCTTTAGCTTTAGCAGCTTCCCATCTTCGTATCCAGTCATGATGACTTGGTTGTCAGAGGACTTTCTTATTTCAACGATTCCATCAAACATGTGGATGGAATGGCCTCACTGTCGAATCTCCACCAAGGACAGCAGGCTTCTCTGCAACTCTGGAAGATAGAGAACGTTCTTCAACAAGAAATTAGGGAATCCAGGCATTTTCAGTCGAATGGTGCCCATTCCCTTTGGTTTAATACTTGACTTATCTGCAAAGTAAACTATGCCATCTATTGTTTCATTAAGTTCTTCAAAACAGTCTTTTCTAAATGTCATGTGTGATGTTGCACTAGTATCAAGCAGCCAACAATCTTTGTAAGATGAAAGAGAAGTCATTTCATTAATTCCAAGATTACAATGTGCAACAATACAATGAGCAGAATCAGAAGATTTACTAGTATCTTGGTTTTTATTGTCATCTTTATTTTGGTTATGTCGGTATTTGATGGAGTCCCATGAAGCCTAGCACTGATCTGATGTGTGTCCACTCTTTCCACAACGCTTGCACTGCAAATCTGATCTGTTGATGAAGTTATTTCTTCCCCCTCTGCCTCTGAATTTTCTTCTACCTCTGCCTCTCTCTTTGCCAGAGAGAGTGACACCAACTACAGATGCTATAGATTGCATATTTTCCAACTGTTATTGTAATTTACAATAATGAACTTAATATGACACAGAGAAATAGAAAAACAATAACCTTGTAGGTCTACAGTCTCTGCCAAGGTGAGTTACAATCTTAATATTTCAACTTCAAGTTTTAAAAATGATACAATGACACAGAAAATATGTTGTCAATAAGATGGACAGTCTCAGAAATATCCTTTCATGTAGAATGTGGTCACAACTTCAATCTTCAAGCACCACCAGCAACATGTATCATTCAATGGGGTCTCCAATATACGATATACACCAGCAACAACATATATATTCCACAGGAATATTAAGGTTTTGTATTTCAAGCAACAAAAAACGCGAGCTTCTTCACTCACATTTAGACTTGGCCTCCATGCACTTCACAAGCAGTCTTGAGGGAGAGCACCAGCTCGATTACAATATTCAGGTGGATATGAGCAGCTTCGGGAAAATGGAAGCAATTTACAACAAACACCAACAATATTTTGCTGTATCTATCACTCAAGCCCAAAGCACAACTTCAAATAGAAAGGAGAAAACCCAGCACTCACATACATTCTATCTCAAAGCTTCAATAAAGCAGTCATGGGCATCTTCAATACACATCAACCATATGAAAAATTTGTAGACTTTCCCAGAAAATGCCAAGCACAGGAATTAGGGCACAAATTAGGTTTTATGCACTTTCTATCGATCAGAAACAATTAGACCAACAACACTTTACCTCCATGCAGTCAAAGAAGGGAAGTTCCTTCAACACAGGAAGCTGGCTCAATCAACCTCCACGCAGTCAGAGAAGGGAAGCTCCTTCAACGCAGGCAGCTGGCTCAATCAACGCAGAATGCAGTCTTCAACCCAGGCTTCACGTAGTCAAAGATGGTCTCAACACACGCAATACTGAAGAAGAGAGGTCACAGAAACCAAACACAGCAGTTTTGATTCTGGTCTTCAAGAGAGAGGTCGCACGAACCAAACGCAGCAGTCTTTCACTTCAGAATCCACGTAGCAATTTTCACGCAACAATATTTCACTTCAGATATTTGAGCATAAATCACAATAAGTCCACAACAGACAAGATTGTAGAGAGGAGTAATTCCAGGCACAGTAGTTAGGGTTCACGTAGTAGCACCAAAGGATGTTAACATTTTATCAAAAATATTCATAGCCCCATACATTAGACTGCACTGGCAGCGTGGAAATGCACGTAATATAATACAGGTTTCTCTAAAAGCAGAAATCTCACAAGGGTCTTTATAGTTAATATTATCATTATCTGTGAGCATTCTCGCGATGTTGAACTCGGTTATTCAAGTCCTCAAATTCACGACTGATTCTTTCAAGCCTCTCCTCCAAAGTATGAAATTGGATTTCGAGCAGGGCCAGCCGGTCCTCCCATGATTCCTCCAATGCTGGTATTCTTTCTCAATGCAGTCTCACTGCAATCACAGGTTGCAGCACTTATGAAAGAGTCTTTGTCTCATCTGCTCGTGCAACGTAGTTGTCTTGGCTGCGTTCTATAGGGGTTATAACTGTCAACTCGTGACAGTTGAAATCATGACAATTTTGGAACGATATCAGCTCCAATATAAATCCAAAACTCATGCAGCATAATATATACTCAGATCCAAAACTCACGCAGAAAAAATATTCATACAACACGCTCACGGGATTCAAGCTCATACGCAGCATATATACAGTTCTAATATGCAGCTCTAATACACAGATTTAGGCTTAGGGCTAGGTATTTATTCCTTCACAAAAAACTCAACAGAAGGTCACGTCTCTTAGGGTTTCTGTATTCCTTCACAAACAAAACTCAACAAGATGGCGAACAAGATGGCAAAATGCCATGGCTGAGCATGCAAGAGTTATGGCTGGGACTATCACAGGGATTATCACATCACGCAGAGGATGGATGGGGCTGAGTGGAGCGTTAGAGTAGCCAGTGCATGCACCAATGCATGCAATCAGCAAACTAAGGAAAGGGCAGATGAATGAGCAGAATGGCAACAGGCATGAGTTATGGCAGCGCTCTGATACCACTTGTTAGGTATAACTCCCGATTCAATATTATTCCATTGCTAATGCATTCTTTTATACATTACATGAGATGGTTGTGTTTCACCTTCCGCCCATCCTTTTCGGCTTCCTAACTATTCAGATTTCTTTATTTATTTACAATATATAATCCCTACAGATTATATTCTAATAGAAGGAAATATTCATAGCTCGCGGATTCCACCAAAAGGAAGGAATCGACTATGCCGAGACATTTACACTAGTAGCTAGGTAGAACTCAATCAAAACCATCCTTTCCTTGGAATCCAATATGAAGTGGAAGTTACATCAGATGGATGTAAATAAAACCTTTCTAAATGGCTTGATAGAAGAAGAAGTATATATCGAACAATCGCAAGTTTTCGAGACTAATGATCAGGAAACTCATGTACGTAGACTTAAGAAGGCATTGTATGGGTTAAATCAAGCACCCAGAGCATGGTATGGAAGAATCGATGGATTCCTAATGATCTTAGGATTTATCAAAGTTAAAGTAGATTTCAACCTCTAATATAAAGTTGAGGGTGATGGAATTATGATATTACTACTATATGTAGATGACCTATTCTTGATAGGTGAAGATAAGCCCATCAACGAATGTAAGAAGAAGCTTGCTGCAGAATTTGAGATGAAAGACATTGGAATGATGCATTATTTTCTAGTTCTTGAAGTGTGGCAGTATCCAGAAGAGATTTTCCTAAACCAAGAAAAATATACAGTAGAAATTCTAAAGATATTTGGAATTATAAATTGCAAGGATATTACTACTCTGATGAAAAGAAATTTGAAGTTATTGAATGATGATACTTTAGAAGCAGTGGATGCCACCTTATACAGACAGATTATTGGTTCTCTGATTTACTTAACCAATATAATACTAGATATATGTTTTGTTGTAAACACTCTAAATCAATATATGTTGAATCCCAAACATTTTCACCTAGTTGGAGCAAAACATGTGATGAGGTATCTAAAGGGGACTTTAGATTATGGTATCAGATATGCATAAAATGGAGGGATCATATTACATTGATTTACAGATTCATATTGGGCAGGAAGTGCCAAATATAGAAATATCACTTCATGATGTTGCTTTAGTTTGGGATCAGGCATGATCTCATGGTTCAGTAGAAAACATACGAGTATTTCACTTAGCATAATAGAAGCTAAATACATTGCAGCATGTTTAGCTTGTAGCGAAATAGTATGGCTTCACAAGATGTTGGCAGGATTATTTGATGTAGAGATAGATGTTACTAATATCCTTTGTAATAATAAGAGTTGTATTAAGATGATAGAAAACTTGGTGTTTGATGACAATATGAAGGATATAAAAGTTAGATATCATTACATCCATGATATGGTTTAGAAGGGAGTTGTAAAGCTGAAGTATGTTCCTATAGAGGAACAAGTGGCAGATGTGTTGACTAAGCCTCTATCTCATGTAAAGTTTCAATACTTTAAAGACAATATTGGTGTAGTCCAAAAGGACCTCTCTCTCGAGAGGGAGTGATGGTAGATGGTAGAAGGATGCAGTGGTGGTAGCTCAGTCTACATCAGGGTAAGGCTAGCTAGGCTTCTTGGCCCAGAAGGGTTAGTAAGTTAGACAAGGCTTGTTGATCCTAGGGGGATTAGTATGTCTAGATAGACTAGTTTAACCCAAGTGGGTTTGAAATCTAGGACAAGACTTGTTGGTCCCCAGGAAGATCCATCTATATAACTAGGCCTGTTGACTCAAAAGGGTTAGTAAGTTAGACAAAATGATCAGATGGATCTACGAGAGAACTCACCGTAATACTGCTCCAAGATAGTTAGTTGGTAAGATGTGGGTTCAGTATTGTTATGTTGTTGATTGTTGAGATGTTTGTTGAGATTATTGCTGAGATGATTGATGAGATAGTTTCAGTATTTTTATATCGATGATGATGATTGTTTCAAAATTTGTATGTTGATGATGATGATGTCCAACATCTCTATGTTGGTGATGAAAATGATGATCTAGCATTTATTGATGTTTTTTTTAGCACTAATGTGATAATGATGGTGTTATTGATGTTTCAGTATTTACATACTAATGTTGCAGATGATGTTTAAGTATTTACATACTGATGTTGCATATGACGTTTCGGTATTTACATATTGATGTTGGAAAAAGATGATTCATATTCACATACTGATGTGGTAGAAGATGATTCAGTATTCACATACTAATGTTACAGAAGATGATCCAATATAATCAAAAGATGATTCAGTATCCACACACTGATGATGTAGAAGATGATCCAGTATCCATATACTAATGTGGCAGAAGATGATCCAGTACACATAGAACATTATTTGGTATTTATGTATTGATATTATAAAATATGATCTAGATGTTATTGATGATGAATATGTATCATGGTGTTCCAAAAATTCCTATGACATATAGAGACTCACTAGTCAGATGTACATTTGTGGTAGTATTTGCTTTAATACCTTCCTGGTTAAGAGGGAGTGTTAAAGTATTGTAACTTTAGAAGATATTCTAGATGTATTGATTGTATTCCTCCATCAGAAGATGAGTTTGGTCATGTAAGAGTCATTGAAAGAATCAATGTTAAGCTTTGGATGTAAGTTGGGTCAATAGTACCTAAGTGTCTTTATAATAAATTTTATTTTTGGTGTCTTGCTAGACAAGTTGGCCCTGTTAGGTCCTAGGTCAAGTCAAGTGAAAAATATAAATAGGGAGGTGCTCCCCTTAATTTGTACACACTCACTCAAGCAAGTTTACAAGAGAGAGAAGAACAAGTGCGCCCGAAATAAGAGAGAACTAGTTGTCTGGTTTTTACAATGCTCTGGTTGAGTTCTATACTGAGGAAGTTTTGCAGGATTTTCTCCCTTGTGGTTTCCGTGAGGAAAATATTTGTTTTCTTGTGTTTTTGTGCTTGTTGTTATTTCAGTGATCCTACTAGTGAATTTTTTTTTTAAGATATAATCTCAGCAATTAAAGAAAATTAACACTTGTACATAAGGTTTCTTGATCAAAATTGGGTTAAACCATAGAAGGTACTTATAACCATAATTGAAAGAAAACTTCTTGTTTAAATTTCAAGCTAAATATGCAGTGAAAGGAAAAATAATAGAGATGAAAGTATTGCAAGAGAAATAACCTTCCACTTCATTGTTTTCTACAAATCCAACTTAAAGGTGTTGAAGGGGGGGGGGGGGGATTTTAAGAACTTTTCATTAGGGACATTTCCTATACTTCAGGATACCGAGGGAGATACTATCGAGTCATTTTGTACATAACAGTCCCCTTGACCTATTTTAGTGGTGATTAGTTGGGAATTAATAAAATTTCATTATCTTATCTTTGGATTCCTTATGGAAAAAACATACCTACATACTTATGGAGATACTGTATGTAGTCCCTTTTTGTTGAAGAAAATCTATTATCCTTGTGCCAATTGGAAATTTTGATTTATAGAAATGATTGTATTTGTAACACTATAAATACTTGTGTAAAAAGTTTCATAATATAAGTTGGATTAAACCATACAAGGTATTTATAACCATCATTGAAGGAAAGCATCTAGTCGAAAGTGAAAGCTAAAATCTACAATGAAAGGAAAAATAATAGAGATGAACTTCTTGCAAGAGAAATAAGCTTTCAGTTCATTGTTTTTTCCAAATCCACCTTAAAGGTGTTGAAGGAGGCACATTTTAAGAAATTTTCATCAGGGACTAAAGGGGCATGTTCTTAGATCTCCTTCACTACCACCTTTAGTGTTTTAGAATTTTTGTAAGACATTGATAAACTAATCAAGGACATCTAACTTTATATTATTCATGTGGGTTGCATTACCAATGAAACTCTTAAGGGGGTTTTACATTGCTACTCCTTTTGGAATCATCTGGCTTGGTTTTCCTTTTCCTGAAATTTGTAGGTTGAAGTTTCGAACTTACATTGGAGTACAACAAATTAGGAAGAGGAGTAAGATCATTGGTGTATGCATTTGGGGTTTAAACTTTACGTTGATTTAATATGAGAAGCTGTAGTATAGAATATTTACTTAAACAGAGTGTGATGATATTAATAGATCCATATTGGTCTGTAAATTTGTGTTTTCTTAAATTGGTACTAGAATGGATGGAAAACTAGGTCAAATGCACTAAACTTGTAATCACTACTTTTACAAGGACATAACTGCATTTTCTCTTGAAGTAAATTCAGAGAATTATACTGAAGTGAAGGTATGTTTGAATGTTATATAATTATTATCATCCATAATGCATAATTTAAAAAGTAACACACTTGCCTCAAGCTGCACCAGGGACATTTAATTGTTCCACAACTAAATTATTTTACTATGTTTATCTATTTTATCGATCATATTGAGTTAAAACAGAATTATAAAATTCACTAGGAAATAGGTTTCATGTCTCAAGATAGAGATTTTGTTATAGTAGGATTCTCTTACATAGTAGGACCAGAGCTACCCGTTGTTCAAATCCCCTAGGACACATTACTAGCTCCAATCGGGCCAAACATTGCATCTCCACTTTGGTTTGGGTATTTCACTTGGTTAATATACTAAACTAATTAATTATCAATATGGAACATATTAGTACTTGGAGGATGGGACTAACTAATATTCTAAGTATAATCTACCAATGTAGTCAAATCGTGAGGCTTAGTGAATATGTTTTATTTCCACAATCATTTGTGTTCTTTGTTTAGGAATTTCATGTTTGTTCTTGTTGAAATTGGTGCCATATTCTATCATCATATAGTTGATAATTATCTACGTTGTACAAGTTTCCAGAAATGGGGTTATGGGTGTCTGGAGTGGCTAGAAGTTTTGCATGTTACTCAAATTTGTTAGTGTTTGAGCAATAAATAAAGAGTCTTGAACTTTAAAACTTTAATCCACAATTATAGTGCATATAGATCTCGTAAACAATTCACACACAAGCATTCAATCCATAATACATATGTTGTACCCTCGGAAAACCATCCACTGGTCCAAAGGATAGAAAACCCAACAAACAATATTTGATTATTATAGATAATCGGTAGAACATGATTACAATACAATAGTAGATTTCTTGATAAGAGATAACAAGAGAGTATAGATCATATAGAACACTGTCTCAGCCTTTCCAAGTGCATAACACTTTAATAACAAGCTTATTCAGTCATACAATGAGAGGTAGTGAATGGTTGCATGCCTTTAGGAACTATAAACACTGTATACACTATGTGTAGTCTAGGAAATATATACACATTAACCTTTTTTCTACTTCCTTGAATTGGTGCCAAGTTGTCACCTCGTAATTATATCCCACACTAAAGATATGAGCCCTCCATTAATTCACTGGTGTTAACCGCCTCTGACTGAGTGTTAACTAATTGAACTAAACTGAACTGAATGGAATTGTATGTAACTGAACAAAATATAATGTAACTGAACTCAACTGAAAAAAGCTAAATGTAACTGAATGATACTGAATGTAACTGAACAATTAGTGCTTCACCATCAATGTCATCTTCAACAACTACTTTGCAGAAATTAAGGAGTAGATTCCTTAATTAACTGAAACTTATTTTCCACAACTTAGACTTAACTAATGTCTTTGCAATTCGAGTTGAATTGAGTTTTGACATAGGTAATTCAAATTTTACTCTATATTTGTTCTCATCTCATTTATCATTAATTAGTTATTCAAGGTAGATGAGAGTTTAATTAATAAACCATATTTATCATATCATACTCTTAAGAATTATTCCAAACCTATGATCATATGTATTACCCCGAGTCATATAGTCATATGCTAAATTAAATCACTCTAGGTATAGCTAATCCCTAAAGGAGACTTCTAGCACTTGGTGACCATGAATAGCCATACATCACATAGTATATCCTTGAGAGTTAATATGACATAAGTCATGTGGTATTGATACAACACAAGACCATGGACTTGATACAACATAAGATCTGGACTTGATACACCACAAGTCCATATCCAGTTAAGGAGAACCATCTCATAGGGCATCGTCTATGAGAATAATTTGACTTGATACGACATAAGTATTTGACCTTAAACAACATAAGGTCATGATATTAATACAACATAAGATCCCAGTACAAGTATCTCTTTCGAATAGGACAAGGTCCTAGCTTAATACAACATAAGCTCTTTAAATTAATACAACATAAGTTAGTGAACTTAATACAACATAAGTTCCATGGAGAAGATATGAACCTAATACGACATAGATTCCAAACTTTATACAAAACAATTCTCATGGGAATGAATCTCAAAGTTGTACTTTTAACACTCCCTCTCAGTGAGGGAGAGATTCTTTGCTCTACCAGGAATTTCCTTCCATACCAAGCTTATCTCAGAAGTATCTCAACTTCATTATTGACAATGACTTGTCCACAAATTTGCAATCTACTCATCAGTAACTATGTACTGGAATTTCATTTTATGGGACCATGACTCCAATGAAGTAAAACTTCATCTTAATGTGTTTTATCATAACACATTGTGTATTTTCAAAAATATTCACTATCAACACCTAGTAACTATAGGCTCAAGTATTTCACCCTAGTAGGTAGCGTCCCGAGCTACACTACTCCTCAGCATGTAGTATTATCCATAAAACATAGTTTTCTTCTATAGTACTCTTTTACATGCATCTTTCTTCTATAGTACTAGACATAATACACTTTTCATTGGGGACATTTCCTATACTTCAGGATACAGAGGGAGATACTATCGAGTCATTGGGGACATTTCCTATACTTCAGGATACCGAGGGAGATACTATCGAGTCATTTTGTACATAACAGTCCCCTTGACCTATTTTAGTGGTGATTAGTTGGGAATTAATAAATTTTCATTATCTTATCTTTGGAGTCCATATGGAAAAAACATACCTACATACTTATGGAGATACTGTATGTAGTCCTTTTTTGTTGAAGAAAATCTATTATCCTTGTGCCAATTGGAAATTTTGATTTATAGAAATGATTGTATTTGTAACACTATAACTACTTGTGTAAAA
Source organism: Pseudotsuga menziesii (assembly GCA_001517045.1). Lineage (NCBI taxonomy): Eukaryota > Viridiplantae > Streptophyta > Pinopsida > Pinales > Pinaceae > Pseudotsuga > Pseudotsuga menziesii. Next base: position 886,123 of record LPNX010380595.1, read on the forward strand.
AGTTTCATAATATAAGTTGGATTAAACCATACAAGGTATTTATAACCATCATTGAAGGAAAGTATCTAGTCGAAAGTGCAAGCTAAAATCTACAATGAAAGGAAAAATAATAGAGATGAACTTCTTGCAAGAGAAATAAGCTTTCAGCTCATTGTTTTTTCCAAATCCACCTTAAAGGTGTTGAAGGAGGCACATTTTAAGAGATTTTCATTAGGGACTAAAGGGGCATGTTCTTAGATCTCCTTCACTACCACCTTTAGTGTTTTAGAATTTTTGTAAGACATTGATAAACTAATCAAGGACATCTAACTTTTTATTATTCATGTGGGTTGCATTACCAATGAAACTCTTAAGGGGGTTCTTACATTGCTACTCCTTTTGGAATCATGTGGCTTGGTTTTCCTTTTCTTGAAATTTGTAGGTTGAAGTTTCGAACTTACATTGGAGTACAACAAATTAGGAAGAGGAGTAAGATCATTGGTGTATGCATTTGGGGTTTAAACTTTACGTTGATTTAATATGAGAAGCTGTAGTATAGAATATTTACTTAAACATAGTGTGATGAGATTAATAGATCCATATTGGTCTGTAAATTTGTGTTTTCTTAGATTGGTACTAGAATGGATGGAAAACTAGGTCAAATGCACTAAACTTGTAATCACTACTTTTACAAGGACATAACTGCATTTTCTCTTGAAGTAAATTCAGAGAATTATACTGAAGTGAAGGTATGTTTGAATGATCTATAAATATTATCATCCATAATGTATAATTTAAAAAGTAACACACTTGCCTCAAGCTGCACCAGAGACATTTAGTTGTTCCACAACTAAATTATTTTACTATGTTTATCTATTTTATCGATCATATTGAGTTAAAAAAGAATTATACAATTCACTAGGAGATAGGTTTCATGTCTCAAGATAGATATTTTTTTATATTAGGATTCTCTTACGTAGTAGGCCCAAAGCTACCCGTTGTTCAAATCCCCTAGGACACATTACTAGCTCCAATCGGGCCAAACATTACATCTCCACTTTGGTTTGGGTATTTCACTTGGTTAATATACTAAACTAATTAATTATCAATATGGAACATATTAGTACTTGGAGGATGGGCCTAACTAATATTCTAAGTATAATCTACCAATGTAGTCAAATCATGAGGCTTAGTGAATATGTTTTATTTCCACAATCATTTGTGTTCTTTGTTTAGGAATTTCATGTTTGTTCTTGTTGAAATTGGTGCCATATTCTATCATCATATAGTTGATAATTATCTATGTTGCGCAAGTTTCTAGAAATGGGGTTATGGGTGTCTGGAGTGGCTAGAAGTTTTGCATCTTGCCCAAATTTGTTAGTGTTTGAGCAATAAATAAATAGTCTTGAACTTTAAAACTTTAATCCACAATTATAGTGCATATAGATCTCATAAACAATTCACACACAAGCCTTCAATCCATAATACATATGATGTACCCTCGGAAAACCATCCACTAGTCCGAAGGATAGAAAACCCAACAAACAATATTTGATTATGATAGATAATCGGTAGAACATGATTACAACACAATAGTAGATTTCTTGATAAGAGATAAAAAGAGAGTATATATCATATGGAACATTGTCTCAGCCTTTCCAAGTGCATAGCACTTTAATAACAAGCTTATTCAGTCATACAATGAGAGGTAGTGAATGGTTGCATGCCTTTAGGAATGATAAACACTGTATACACTATGTGTAGTCTAGGAAATATATACACATTAACCTTTTTTTGACTTCCTTGAATTGGTGCCAAGTTGTCACCTCGTAATTATATCCCACACTAAAGATATGAGCCCTCCATTAATTCATGGGTGTTAACTGCCTCTGACTGAGTGTTAACTAATTGAACTAAACTGAACTGAATGGAATTGTATGTAACTGAACAAAACAGAATGTAACTGAACTCAACTGAAAAAAGCTAAATGTAACTGAATGATACTGAATGTAACTGAACAATTAGTGCTTCACCATCAATGTCATCTTCAATAACTACTTTGCATAAATTAAGGAGTAGATTCCTTAATTAATTGTAACTTATTTTCCACAACTTAGACTTAACTAATGTCTTTGCAATTCGATTTCAATTGAGTTTTGACATAGGTAATTCAAATTTTACTCTATATTTGTTCTCATCTGATTTTCATTAATTAGTTATGCATGGTAGATGAGAGTTTAATTAATAAACCATATTTATCATATCATACTCATAAGAATTATTCCAAACCTATGATCATATGTATTACCCCGGGTCATATAGTCATATGCTAAATTAAATCACTCTAGGTATAGCTAATCCCTAAAGGAGACTTGTAGCAATTGGTGAGCATGAATAGCCATACATCACATAGTATATCCTTGAGAGTTAATATGAAATAAGTCATGTGGTATTGATACAACACAAGACCATGGACTTGATACAACATAAGTTCTGGACTTGATACACCACAAGTCCATATCCAGTTAAGGAGAACCATCTCATAGGGCATTGTCTATGAGAATAATTTGACTTGATATGACATAAGTATTTGACCTTAAACAACGTAAGGTCATGATATTAATACAACATAAGATCCCAGTACAAGTATCTCTCTCGAATAGGACAAGGTCCTAGCTTAATACAACATAAGCTCTTTAAATTAATACAACATAAGTTAGTGAACTTAATACAACATAAGTTCCATGGAGAAGATATGAACCTAATACGACATAGATTCCAAACTTTATACAAAACAATTCTCATGGGAATGAATCTCAAAGCTGTACTTTTAACACTCCCTCTCAGTGAGGGAGAGATTCTTTGCTCTACCAGGAATTTCCTTCCATACCAAGCTTATCTCAGAAGTATCTCAACTTCATTATTGACAACGACTTGTCCACAAATTTACAATCTACTCATCAGTAACTGTGTACTGGAATTTCATTTTATGGGACCATGACTCCAATGAAGTAAAACTTCATCTTAATGTGTTTTATCATAACACATTGGGCATTTTCAGAAATCTTGACTATTAACACCTAGTAACTATAGGCTCAAGTATTTCACCCTAGTAGGTAGCATCCCAAGCTACACTACTCCTTAGCATGTAGTATTATCCATAAAACATAGTTTTCTTCTATAGTACTCTTTTACATGCATCTTTCTACTATAGTACTAGACATAATACAGTTGGCTTTTGTAGTACTAGCCACAATTTACATTTATCTTTTGTAGTACTAGTTGCAATTTACATTTATCTTTTGTAGTACTAGCCACAATTTACATCGCTTATATCAGGACAAAAAAATAGCTAGATATCACAATCATATAATAGGTATGCAATGTATCAAATAAATAAAGAGCCTATTCTAATGTACCTCAAAGATACTCAAACATATTCTTAGTAGTAAGCATGAAATACAACATGTCTGATCAAGGACCAACCAACTACTTACACATAGTAGCATCATCTGGTTCCAATCCATAATATAGTTTCTCTAAACTAGAAACTTGGATTTTAAATCCATCATATATAACATTATACAACAAATGTGTAATATTATGCGCAAAGAAAGTCTCATCTTTTCATTCACTTTTGAGCATTTGTTGACTTCTTGAATCTCCTACTATATGGAGAAGTTCTTTGTGCGCTTACCATTCTCTGTGATTTTCTTCAAGGCCTGATCACTTTCTTAGTGATTCTTCTCTTTATACTGCAACACCCCAACTACCTCTGCTAGAGGTTTAACTGTTCTCTGACAGTACAAACTATAACTCTTCTTGAGTATCAATAGTCTCTGAGACTTTGACCATGTATTTTCTCATGTGGATTCTCTCCACAAGGTATAATAGCCTATGGCTACCTGAGTCATGTACCATGACTAACTAGTGGGTACTTTATCTGCTTCCTCCTATGAATACACATCAATACTCCCTCTTCAACTAGAGGTTTGTTTATGTACTATACCAAGCTTGTCCGGACAGGGGATTACTAAGAATGTTCGAAATGCTACTCATCTGAGGATATGCACCATGTCTTGGATATAACTGACTATAAAGCTCATCAATATTTACTGATTTTCAACAAGCTCTGTATAGAACAACACATGTGATCTTTTCTCGATCACTATACTAGTCAAATTTCATATTATTTTGAAACTCTATTTTACTGAACAAGACATATATGAGTCCACATACACTTGTACTAAGTAGGTACCACAACATATTCTTTGTACATGTCTATGTACAAACTGAAAAGCATATAACAAATCTTGGAACCTATGACTACCCAAATACCTCTCAAGTGGCTTGAGATCCTCTAAATATGAAATATGAATTATAAACTTTTAGGTTTATCTTTATATGTGTGGCTATGGATTTATATTCCATCATCCTTAAACTCTTCGGGATATTTTACTTCACATTTTCCTTAACTAAGGAAAATATTTGTGTAGTGACTGCCACACCACTAATAATAAGAATCATAACGACATTTTTGAATAGAGTTCTCAACTTCCTTCTGAATATGAGCATCATGCAGGCCTCCTCTTAACAATAGATACATCGACCAGTTTTACTGGTTCTTCAGAAGCTAGAGAATCTAGCTACTTCCTCTCACCATCAAGATGTGAGAATCATAATATAGGTCCTCCATCACGAATACTTCATGCTCATATATGTCTCAGTCTCTTCTTGACACATGAATGTAAATAAGATAATTTAATTATCTTCAAGAGTCTTTACATCTCTCAGAATAGGATCCTTGAAATTTGTCTTCTAAAAAGTGATGAAAATGGTTCATATTGACTTGCTCTTTATATCTCCTTGCATTGGATAAAGACTCCTCACTCACTAAGGTCACATAGACATCTAGATCATGATCCTCAAGAATGTTTAATAGCCTTTCCTTTCATGTGTTGAATTTGGAAGCACCTTTAAATTGATCTTCTGGTTGGACGGATATCGATGCCATGGCTCCAAGATTTTTTCTTAACTTCTCAAGATAAAATAAATATTTAGCTTGCATGGAAAAAAATAAACTCTTGCATGGCCTTGTTTTGATACCATGTTAGTGTTTGAGCAATAACGAAAGATTCTTGAATTTTAAAACTTTAATCCATAATATAGTGTAGATAGATCTCATAAACAATTCTTACACAAGAATTCAATCCATAAGACACATGATGAACCCTAGGAAAACCATCCACTAGTCTGGAGGATAAAAAACCCAACAAACAATCTTTGATTATGATAGATAATCGACCGAGAATGATTACAACACAATAGTCAATTACTTGATAAGAGAGCACAAGAGAGTAGAGATCATATGGAATAATGTCTTGTACTTTTCAAGTGTATAGCACTTTAATAACAATCTTATTCAGCCATACAATGAAAGGTAGTTAATGGTTGCATGCCTTTAGGCACTATAAACACTGTATACACTGTGTGTACTGTGAGCACTATATACACATTAACATTTTTTCTTTCTTTCTTTGACTTGGTACTAAGTTGTCACCTCATAATTATCTCCCACACTTAAGATATGCACCCTCCATTAATTCACTAGTGTTAACTTCCTCTAACTGAGTGTTAATCGATTTAACTGAACTGAACTGAATGGAATTGCATGTAACTGAATGTAACTGAACATAACTGAATGTAACTAAAATGACCTGAATGTAACTGAATAAAACTAAATGTAACTGAACAGTAATGAATGTAGTTGAACAATTAGTGCTTCATCATCAGTGTCATCTTCAACAACCACTTTGCATAAATTAAGGAGTAGATTCCTTAATTAACATAAACTTGTTTTCCAGAACTTAGACTTAACTGATGTATTTGCAATTTGAGTTCATTGGCAATATGACTAATCATAATTTATGTGAGAAAGAAATGAAAGAACATGTATAGAATCATAAACATAGACATACTACAATGCAAACAAAGATATAGTAAACACATATTCTATTAAATGTCAGAAATAAAAAAGACTATAAATACAACAAGTAGAATGGTGGTAGCTATCTATGAGAAGAGATGTGGATTCTACGCTCATCTACACCAAGCTGAATAAAAAATGAGGTTAATGGGGCCTATTATAATGATCATGAGGGAGAGAAACCTAAAGGTCTAAAACATAACCCTAGAAGATGAACTGTCATAAAGTTTGTGGCCCCAAGGTGGTTAGTTAAAAAACCAACTTTCCAGGGTCATAAAATTTTCATACGATCTCCGATTCGGGTGCTCGATAGCCTATTGGAAAGGTCTATCCAAGATTTACATATTTAGACTAACAATCATAATGAATACCAATGGAAACCATTTGTCCCGCTGAATCACCAAAAAACTTAATTTAGGGCCTCAAAACGACCCTGAAAGTTTGGGACTCGAAAAACCATAGTAAAATAACTAGGAAACTGCCAAAATGGACAATTGATTTGAGCTAGTGGAATAGGTGGTTGGCCACCGATCTCCATATGGATCACTGACATAGGCAATTCAAATTTTACTCTATCTCTGTGCTCATCTCATTTATCATTAATTAATTCTGCATGGTCCATGCGTGTTTAATTTTTTAATCATCTTTATCATATCATACTCATAAGAATTGTTCCAAACCTATGATCATGTGTATTACCCTGGGTCATATAGTCATGTGATAAATTAAGTCACTCTAGGGGTATCTAATCCCTAAAGGAGACTTGTAGAACCTGGTGACCATGACTAGCCATACATCACATAGTATATCCTTGAGACTTAATACAACATAAGTCATGTGGTCTTGATACAATATAAGAGCTTGAAATTAATACAAAATAAGTGCTAGACTTATACAACACAAGTCCATCTCCAGTTCAGGAGAACCATCTCATAGGGTAACGCCAATGAGAATCATTTGACTTGATATGACACAAGCCTTAGACCTTAATACACCATAAGGTCATGATCTTAATACAACATAAGATTCGAGTACAAGCATCTCTCCCAAATAGGAAAAGGTCCTAGCTTAAAACAACATAAGTGTTAAATTAGTGAACCATGGATCTTCAAGACTGAATGAAAGCAATCTAAAGGGAGTTTGTTAAAGTAGAATTAACAATTTGTTGGCCATAGTTTATGGACTAGGCCAACTATGGAGAATCATCCCATACAAGGCGCTTAAATAAATCCCCGGTATGTTTGGTATGGCTAACACTCACGGGAATAAAGGCCCCTCTGCCTCTAGGTTTTAACTCTTTTAAGGAGAGTTATCTAAACTTAGACCTAGAAAAGTGTAATGTAAATTACTTTATACTATCGAGTTCTAATTAATACAATTAAAACTATTAAAACTAAATTTAATCATTAATCCATAAGCTAAATTATTCTATCTATAAAAATCTATTTAACAAATAAAAGTTTATTTAACAACTACGCAATTGAAAGTAAAGTAATTGTATGTAATTAAATATAATTTTCTCTCTTAAGGAGAGTCTTTGAATTTTCTAAAATATTTCATTGAAGTAAGAAAAAAAAACAAAAAAACTTAACTAACCGTTGTTAAAATAATAATATAAAATATAAACTTAAAAAAAAATTAAATTAAATTATCTAAATTAAATTAAATTAAATTAAAAAAGCCAAGAGCAAATTTATTTTTACTGAAATATAAATAACAAAAAGTTAAATAATACAAATATGAGAAGAAATTATCATATTTAATATTATAAGTTACTTTTTGTTTAATAAAAATATTTATAATTAAAGAATAATAAACACGAAATCATTTATCATTCAATAATATAAAATTTCAAAAAACAATTAACTATTAACATTTTAACATTTGAAATTAAAAGTAATTAATTACTTAATTGATTATGCATAAAAGTAGATGAAACAATAAGTAAATTAACTAAATTAAAATAACTCATACAATATAATATCGAAGATCAAAATGTTATATGAGGAGACTAATTAAAATAATATTCATAATTAAAATAATATTCATACAGTTATAACACAGCATAAGTCTCATATCGAAATATAAATATATATACATATGTATAAAAAAAACTGAAAAGACAAAGTGATACGAGTTTTATACACATGCTCGACAATATCTAGGATAGAAACTCCAACAAAATTGTAACTGACAATAATGTATCTTTAATGCAATATAAAATTCTCTCTGTCATACTCCTCCCATTACAATGGTGTCCCATATCCATTTCGCAAATAAAAAGCATACATAATAGAAAACAAAATGAAAATCAAAGATTTTTTCATTATGTCTGGACTTTCCCATCCTCCACTGAGAAAATTGTTACTGCTTTTGTAGGCACTAGAAACCAATGATCTCCTCCAACATCAACCATATAATTAATTCCTTCAATAAAGCAGCAGGTCGAATCCCTAATTTCTCTGGAAGGGTCTGTAATATTGGGTAAACATTCACATATATAAAATCGTGGCTTCATGGATTAACAACTTGGTGGCTCAGTGGCAGAATATCCTCCCTTCGATCTGCAAAAATGGTGGCAAATTCTGTTATTTATTGCCTCATGAATTGCCGTGCTTGACTCCTCTCTTTCTGCAAATGTGATAGAATTTGATACCCTCTTTAATTGACATCTAATGACGAGGTAACGATAATTTAACGTGGCAATTAACTGTTCGATCTCATACGTTATGGTGATACAATTTTCACAATATTTGGTTCCGATAAAGTATTGTCATGTTCAGGAATTCGACAACACCAAATTCCTTATCAAGAGCAATCCTCAAAGTTTATAGTAGCATATGGGACGTGGAAATCTACTTTATTTATAGTAGCATATGGGACGTGGAAATCTACTGTATTTATATCTGGTAACACGAGATATCTCTGCAGACTCCTTCAGAACTTGTGACAAATTTATTACCATAACAGTAATATTAACCCCCACTTGGTGTGAGCTTAATAATCTTTATCATTTTGAAATGTGGCAGTTTTGATGAGATGATGTTCAATCCCCTCAAATATCTGTTATTTAATTAATGGTGTGGTGGTAGTCTTACGGTCCATCTGGATTGGCGTCCTCAAAAGGTGCGATTCTGCATAATGATAATGGCTGTTAACTGCTGTGCCACTATTAATAGAGACCTGTGTTTCAAGAAAAGAATGACAATACATTATTAACCATGCAAAGTAGTATAAAACAATATAATATGTCCCAACAATTTCAAAATATGAGAAAACTGTTATTTATCATATCCTGTATTGTTTACATTACACCTGGTAATCGCGACCTTATCCAATATGTATACACTTACATGGTAAATGATAATATATCTCCAATAGTGTTTAATGGTCTTACATTCTTTAATCACTTTTAAATTTAATATTTAAATGCATTGGACTCATAAAAATCACCCTCTAAGCCTTTTGTTTCTTTAAATTATTCAACGTGTTGGAACAGTTTAAATTGGCAAAATTTTACCTTTTGAGTAATCTTGATTTTGAGAAGGAATAATTGACTTTTCTTTTAAACTTATTAAGCAAAAATTCAAAATATTTTAACTTTTTCCTAAAGTTTATATATAATATATTTGTTTTAAGATAAAACTTTTAAGCTTAGTTAAAATAAAATAAAGTGGTTTACTTTAACCATATTTGTTTAATGATGTTTTAAGATAAAACTTTTAAGCTTAGTTAAAATAAAATAAAGTGGTTTACTTTAACCATATTTGTTTATTTCTTATGTTAATGAAAAGGAGTAAAAAAGAAATGTAAACATATATTAAAAATTTCTAATCAATTTAGGATCTTTGTTCAATCATGAAGATTTAAAATAAGAATAGATATCTCAATATGGAATTATGAATTAACCATTTAGAAATACTCGCTATATAGTTTAAAAAAAAAAAAAACATTGTATTACATGAGATGGATTTAATTACATAGCCAAGAGAACACTCAGAGAGATCTACTAACAGAGAAATGCACCACGATTCGGAACCAGTTAGGATCATTCCTACTGTGTGGATAGGTAGAAACCCAAAAAGAGCCATAGAAGGATGCTTCAAACTAGAAACCCCTGATTACAAAAAAGACCAGCTGGGACAACAGTCCACATGCCATCATACAGTCGAAGAAAGGAAAAGAAAACATAATCCCAAAGAGAACACAGATCATACCCTCTTAAGACTAGGGGTACCCCGGATGGAACCTGTTGCAAGGGATGCACTAGCTGACATGCGCTACTTGCCAGGGTCCACAGAAGAGCCATGCGGATCGGCATCGAGCACCTTTTCATGACTGGTCACCCGCTCATGAGGTTTAGTAGGCTCCAACTGCATATTGTTCGCTAGGAAGAAAGGGATACCCAAGTGAGCAGGAACCATATCTAGCTTCCTGTGCATCAGGTGACATTCACCATTGTGATCTTTCCACACTCTAACAAGCTCCTCATCGCCCTCCTGCTTCGCTTCTTAGACAATAGAAGAATGCCTGACCAACTGCATATTGACCCAATACAACATTAACATGCGATTGTATGCCGATGCACGACTTGTTGTGGTTCCTGGGTCAATTACCTAGTCTGGAAAATCCTTGTGCAAGTCCTTAGCAGGCATCGCCTTAACCTCCTCCCACAGGTTCCCAACCAACTTGTCAATTTCTAGCCGGCCTCCTGAGCATGCAATTGGGCATGTGAGGCATAGCATATGTCATTATTATTCCTAATGAGCGCCTTTCCCTTTCCATCCGGATCGACGGATGCCTCTCCCAGCCCCACCTCACACCTCAAGGATCATTTGGGGGCCATGATCACCAAGCCACCCAGACTTACGTCTCCTGCTACCCGAAGAAGAAACACCACTCTGTAGGCTTTGCTCTGAACACTTGCAGATCCCAACCCCAAATTACACAGGATAACAATATCACAACAGATAGTAGTGGAAGGTGACAGATCCTGCCCTAGATAAATGGAGAAGGGTGACATCATTTCCCAAGCCAACCTGTACCCTACATACATCACCCCAATCATGCTCCCAATGTCCTTCATACTGAGACTAATAACTACCATCCTTTCAGTATTTAAGAACAAATTTTTACTCCGATCTCTACCTGCCTTCCCCATCCCAACGCGCATGAGACCGTACTTGGTCATGACTTCCCAAGCTTGCCTTAACCCAAAGGGGGCCTTAGGCCACGTGATCTCGCGTGTCATAATGCTGTGATATCCTAGGCATGCTCTTGCCCTTTGTCCTCTGCATCATTTCTATCCTCAACACAAACCACCTGAGGTCTAATCTCATAGTCACAATCTGCCACTTGTTGACAGATATGGGACCAGTATTCATTACATAATTCTTCCATAGGACCCCTTCGAGGCCCAGTCCCCCTGTCCATGCCATCTTTTGCAATCAAATCCACTACCTTGTTGGCATCGCGGTGAACGTGGCCAAAGGACACCACCAGGTGGATTCCAAGCAAGAGTCTAAGGGAATCAAGATGGCTTGCTAGGTGCCAGCTGGCTGAAATTTTCTCTGTGGTCTTCCCATTAGCCAATCCCTTCACCATCTAGATTAGGATACTGGTATCACCTTTGATTATTGCAGGAACCCAACCTCCATCTCTTAGGCATTCAAAACCCCGAATCAGACCCTCTAATTCCATAGACTTATTAGTGTCAGAGCCAATGGATCCCAGATAAATCACTAGCACCTTGCCAGTAGCATCTCTACAAACACCACCATATCCCGCTGGACCTGGGTTTCCCCTCGAAGCTCCATCAAAATTGAGCTTGAAAACTCGGGCCAGGGGAGGAGACCACAACGATGGGCTAGCCGGTTTACAAATATTCTCTCTCCACCTGAGACCATCCATTTGGGATTTATCAATTCCCTAGTTTTCTGCAACAGAGCTTTCCTCTCTTGGGATGATCTTATCTTGACCATCCCATTGACTGCTGTGGATCAAGGATAGAAGGTTCTCCTACAGAGTCATCCATACTTCATCAACATTATTCCTTCTATCCCTGAATATCCTACCATTCCTCTCTTTCCATATGCACCACAAAGCCATACCTGGAAAAGCCTCCCATATGGTGCGAATGGGCCGATTTTTGAAGGCCTTGGGGTGCCATTCCTTTAGATTTTGAGCTTAGACCCCTCTCCATCTATCGCTTCTTCTGAAATTCAAGGCCCCTCTGTCCAAAATGGATGCCGCAAAGGTGCAAATGTCCAAAAGACGACCTGTGGTTTCCTCTTCCTGACAGCAAAGGGGACATTAAGAAGAACCCAGGATTCCCTGTTTGTTAATATTTTCTCCAGTAAGAATACATCCTTTAGCTACAAGCCAAGAGAACATAGCCACCTTAGGCCATAGGTTGGTGGACCAAATTTTCTTCCAGATCCCATTCTCCTCCTCTTTTCTGTGGATGTTGATGTTATAGGCTTCCTTGATACTAAAAGACCCCTTCTTGGAATAGCCCCATCGAAGAATATCCGATTCTCTCCTAACCCAGACAAAGCATTGTTGGAGTTCCTCCTGGAATGATATAAGGTCCTCATCATTGTCGGGGTTAGGCCACACCTGATAATTCCACTATCTCCGTCCTTCCAAGTCATGGTCTCCCCAATACTGATTAATCTTAATTATCCCTTCTTCTTGACCTCTGTCTCGCAACCGGAGCCATCTATGATTATTTCCCAGCTTTGGCTACTGATTCTAGGAATCCTCCCAGAAATTAGCACTTTCTCCATTCCTTATCTCCCATATAAACAATGGTCCTGCACCAAAAATCTCCCACTTACTACCTTCCACCAAATCGGCAAGCTAGGGATTTCATCATTGAGACATACCAATTGGTCTTTGGGTTTCTCTCTGGTGCCACTTGAGATGCCAAATCCTAGCCCAGGGTTCGTTTGAGTAATTGCACCATCGCCACCACACTTTTCCCCCCAGAACTTAAACCATGAGATCAGGGTCTCTAAGCCCCAGACCTCCCTATTCCTTGGGTTTGCAGATGCCATCCCAGCTGACCAAAGAAAACTTGGCTTTTTCCTCCCTTCCCCCCCATAGGAAATTCCTTTGAAGACTCCTTATTTCCCGGAGAACAAACTTCGGAGCTGAAAGAACCGAGAAAAGGTAGATTGGCATTGCCTGTAGCATGACTTTGACCAGAACCAGCTGGCTTTGAAGGTTTTAAGGTATAAAAACCCAACTGGAGAGCCTTTGCTTCATTTTGTCAAGGAGTTCTTGCCAGGAGATGTTTTTCAACTCTCCCACCCCTAGAGGGATCCCTAGATACTTTGAGGGCATCACCCCTAGGGAGAAACCAAGGATCTAAATAATATTTCTCTCCACAATTGGGGTAGTGTTCAAGAAGAATACCTGGGACTTATTGGGGTTAACAACTAGGCCTGAGGCCATAGCAAAAAGGTTTAGATTGTTCTTGAATATTTGAGCTTCTTAGACTGAAGGGTGCTCCATGATCATGGTGTCATCGACGAAGAGAAATGGGGACAGCGGGTCCCCTTGTCGGATGCCCTTGGACGCCTAGAAAACTTTAGAAGGGGATCCATTCAATAAGATACTAAAGAAAGGAGTTGTTACCAACTCCATCACCCATTCCACCCATTGGGGGTAGAATCCATAGGCCTACAACATCTTGTTTATATACTTCCAGCTGAGATTGTCATAGGCCTTCGCAATATCAAGTTTGATCATCATGCTAGGCATTCTGGTACTCTTCAAGGAATGAAGCATCTCGTGGACCAGGATGATCCCCATCCAAAATCTTCCTTCCTTCCACAAACCCAGATTGTTAGGAAAGAGAGGTTTCAAATGGTTAGCTATAACCTTGGAGATAATATTGTAAATCACATTGCATAGGGATATGGGTCTGAATTTGTCTGGCCTGTCAGCTCCTACCTCTTTAGGGAGCAAAGTGATGAAAGTTGCATTAAAATTTTTGAGGACTCCTCTCTTATTCATGGATTCCTCCACAATATCCAGAACGTCCTCCTCGACTAAATCCCTGAAGTGGTGGAAGAAGTCCTAGGTAAAACCATCTGGACCTGGGGCTTTCCCAAGAGCAATCTGGTGGAGGAATTCCTCCACCTCTTGGATAGAGATAGGTTTGGCAAGAATTTCATTATTTTCTCTGGTCACTATCCTAGGAATGAGATCAATGATCCTATTCATAGCTCTACTTCTATCACCTCCATCTTCGTTAAGGATATCAGAGAAGTGCTGAGTAAGATCCTCCTCTATTTCCCTCTGAGTTTCCACCCTGCTACTATCCATCTTTTTGAGCTTGTGGATTCTTGAACTGTTTCTGTTTTGGAGGATTGAGTTGTGGAAAAATTTAGTATTCCTTTCCCCCTCCTAGAGCCATTTTACCCTAGCCTTTTTTTTCTAGAAAACTCCTTCCTATCATTCCTTGGCCTCTAATTGACAGAGAATATCCTTTTCCTTAAGCTTCATGTTATCATCCCACCCTTCCTCCATTCCCTTTTTATTGATGATTTCAATTTAACTTACCAGCCTTTTCTTGTCTTCAAAGATATTTCCAAACTCCTCCCTATTCCATGTATGAATTTTTGTCTTCAGGATTTTGAGATTCTACTGGAAATAGTACATTACTTTGCCCATAGGGGGGACCATCTCCAACCACCACTGGCAAACCAGCTCCTTAAAGTTCTTATGCTCCAATTAGAATTGCTCAAATATAAAAGGTTTGCTCAGGGTAGAGTTTGACCAATCCCAATTGAGGCATATAGGCCAGTGGTCAGAACCGACGGCAGGGAGAACATCCGATCTAATTTATCCTGTACCCTAAACAATGTGCTCAGAGACCAGGAATCTATCAAGACGTGAGGCAACTAGATGTTCACCCTAGATTTGTTGTTCCAAGTGAACCAACCATTCCTTGTTTCCATATCCACCACTAGACTTTAGGTCAAGAATTTGTTGAAGGCTTCCTAAAACTTGTCCAGGGATTGCCTGCCACCTTTCATTTCCCCGAGATTGGAAATAAGATTGAATTCACCTATTATTACCCACTTTCCTATCTTAGTTATGCCCTTAACCCATCCCAAGAAATCTAAAATGGCTGATTTCTTTTGCAAAGAACTGAGGCCATAGATATTCATCAGTGAACCTTTAGAACTAGAGATCCGATGTTGGAAGTTTGTGATTAGCGCAAATTGAGTGGCATGACAGTTGGTGAGATACACAACATTTGGGTGCCATAGGATTGCACAACCACCAGCCATCCTGTCAGCATTGAGAGCCACGGATTTACTCCCTTTCGATATCTTCTCCCTAATTTTTTCCATAGTCTCAGAATTGCATTTTGTTTCTTGAAGAAAAAAAAATATGGTTTCTCTAGCTTTATTTTCCTAGCTAGAGATTTCCACTTCCTGGGGTGATTACACCCCCTAATATTCGAGGATATAATATTCATTGAAAAACCATATTAACATTAAAAAAGGATTCCCTGATAGTGGGGTACTGACCTGATTTGATGAGCTTCACACCTACCTCCGCTATATGATGTTTATTTGTTTTGCTACCTTTGCGAAGTTCGTCTTTTGGGGTTTTCCTCTTGGTGCCATTTTGTGGGTAAGGTTCAATTCCCAGGTGTTGGTGAGCCCCTGATCTGATAATTTCCTCTTGGAGAAGCTCTAGTTGTCTTCTGGAAACATAACCGTTTCCTTTATTCCCACATTCAACATTGATTGCATCCAGATCCAGCTCTCCTAGCTCCATTACTTCCACCTCATTCTCCTCCATATGCTCCATAGGGACTTGAAGCTCCTCTTTCTTCTCCATCTCCATAATATGTTCAAATAGATTCTTGTGGTCTTCCTTTCCCACGTTAGTTCCTCCATCACCTCCCTTTTCTTCCAACGCTTCAAAGGGATTAACAGATCTAGGGTGTTTACCCACCTGACCTTTCCTGGGTTTGGTCGGGCCTCCTCCATTGCCTCTTCTTATGTTCTTTACCTGGGTAGATCCTTCCTAATCGGTCTCGCTATCTTGCCACTAATTAGGGTTGGTCGATTTCTTAATCATCATAGGTCAGTACCTCCCTAGGTGCCCATAATCATGGCAGTGACAACAACGAAAAGGAAGTTGTTCATAGTCTATAGGTTGTATCTATTCCTCATCCTCCCAATTAAGGAAGATCACTTCTGGAAGTTCCTTTGATAGATCCATACATACGCATATGTGGGAAAAAGCAGTATACCGTTGGGACTTGGTTTGCTCATCCACCTTCACAAATTACCCTAGGGTATTTTCGATATCCTTTAGGGTGTCCATATCCCAGTGATCATTGGGAAGCGAGAAAAGGTGGATCCAAATCAGGGCCACCGTGACATCTTTAGTCCCCATATTGAATCATTCTTTCCAAGGTTTAAGGTATAAACTAGCCGAGAAAAGGAAATATGGCCCTCCCTCTAGGATTTTTTCCCTGTCTTCCTAATTGAGAAAGATAATGATGAAGAAAACCTTGGCCCCTAATTGCAAATCATAGTGACCCTTAGGGTTCCAAGCAGTTTGAATCCATCGGATCAGGTCCCTCTCGGGCCATATCCTCACAAATTTCCCAATTAGGGATGTCTCTTTCCATAGCTCGATCTTACCTCTTATTGCCTCTGAATGGACTTGGATTTCTGGGATAGAATGGGACATCGGTAAACAACCTCTTGATCCAACCTTTCTACTTGACCCATCCCCATCCTTCCTGCCGCTATCACTCCCATATTCTCTACCCCTAGGATCTATGCCTCGAGGGTTTCCAGCTTCCATTGCCATAAATGCAAGAGCTTCTAGCCACCTAGCTTCCTTTCCCACGCACAGGCCTGTGCGGCCCAGACTTGGAACATGAGCGCTGGCAGAATGCCCTAAACCCTTACCTCAAAAATGATGCCCCATAATCGCAGCTCCCTTACCTCCAAATTTTTGTTTCAGGTGTTAAACAAGCTTATGATATTCCAATCCATCAATTGTTAGATCTATGTAAATATATTCATTCAAAGTAATGGCTATATAGTCAATATTATTAAGACAAAGATATATTTAATATTTATAATAAATATAGAGCAATTTTAGATCAAATTACTCAAATTCAGATCCAATAGTTTGATTTCATTCATTAATACGCATTTTTCTAGATGTGCATCAAAATAAAAAAAGTTTCAATTTGATCCTTTTAAAAAATGCTCATTTGATTCATTAAGTGCATAAAAGATCAATATTTCATGATATTGTTACAAAATGAAATCAATACAATTAATAGGAACCAAAGCATACATGTGACTTGAATAAGATAAAAAAAGGTATACGCAAGTATCTTCAAATAGCCAGAAAACCTGGAAGTCAAATGACAATGATCATTCAAACCACCATTTCTTAATTTCATGAAAACCAAGTCAAGCAGAGCAGAGAGTATGCATCAAATAAATAAATCCAATAACCCACCTATGAAAGCAAGAGAAATAAGATAAAAGAAAAGTAAAAGTTAAGTATTTACAAAACTTACATGGGAGGCCCCTTTTTATTTTGTG
Source organism: Pseudotsuga menziesii (assembly GCA_001517045.1). Lineage (NCBI taxonomy): Eukaryota > Viridiplantae > Streptophyta > Pinopsida > Pinales > Pinaceae > Pseudotsuga > Pseudotsuga menziesii. The sequence continues at coordinate 903,691 of LPNX010380595.1, forward strand.
TAAAATCAAGGGGATTTTTGGGGTGCCAACACAATTAAATATAAACTGATCAATGGATTCATGGCAGAAATTTCACACAAATCGGATAAGAATTGGTGAGAATATCATTACATTAATTATTATTGATCTCATTGTAATTCAATAGAAATATAATAGGAAGAATTTAAATACCTTTGGAAGGATTTGAATTCACCAACTGAAACTGACTCATGCGCTAACTCAGTGTGAGAAAAATCAACACTAGAGCTTACAATTTTAACTCTGGATAACTGGATCAATCTACAATTAGTTAATTGATAAGAGTAGGTGAACAAAGTCACCCAAACTCCATTAAATCATGCAAAATGGCGCTAGGATGAATGATAGTGATCTAACTGAAAGTAAATGGGGCATAACTGAACATGACTGAATACCTACCAAGGTCAACTAAAGGAGACTCATGGTGGTTCTTAGAGTGGGTTCCTAAATTATAGGGATTGGTGCCTGGGGCACCAAAATTCATGCATGAAGGCGTAGTAAGTGGTAGGTTGTTCCTAGGTTTGTCCCCCATACACCATTGAAGTGATTATGACCTCTGAAGTTAGTAAAATAGACCAAATATACTATATGGAAAAAGGGAGGATTAATTAATTTTAGCACCCCCACTTAATGCTAAATTTAGATAACTTGGCCCTCGCTAACTAGGCCAAAGGTCACCCATACAATATAAATGAAATAAAAAATGTCTGGTTAATAAATAAGGAAATGGGGAAATCCTCATGGGAAAACCACCCCGGTAAAATAAGCAGGAATATAAAGAACAATAGATGAGTCAAGCCTTTACACCAAGTAGAGATCTGAGGTAAACAAATATATTTTCAGTGAAGGACTTGGTAAGAATATATGCAATGTGCTCCTTTGTGTGGCATTAGGGAAAGGTGATAGCCTTACTATGCACTAGTTCCTGAATGTAGTGCATGTGTACTTCAATATGCTTTGTCCACTGCTTATGAACTAGTTCACTAGATATCTTGATGGTACTCGGGGTGTGACAACATCAGATGTTTACTGAAGGAGAAGTGTGAATTCTAAACTCTATCAAAATACCATGCAACCAAAATGGTTGAATAGTTTCATTCACAGCACCCCTATACTTTGCTTTTGTTGAAGAGAGTGTGTTGGTGTTTTCCTCCTTCGACCCAGGTTTAGACCCTTGGTTTTCTGTCAACAAATCCCAAGATATTGGCCTGATAAGAAAGGATTACTCGGAAGCATTTGTGAATCAGATGCATTCTCACTCGAATATATCTCTTATGGGTAACTTCCAGAACTAGGTTTATGTAGTTGTGTGGAAATTTCCTCTTCCTTGGAACCTTACTAGCTTGATAGAATGAAGCCAAGGTATGTGTTTCCTATTCTTATTCTGTTCATTCAAGATATTTCTCTACTTATCCATCGACATAGATTACAACTGGAATATAAAGCTTAGAATATGTTATATATATCAATAGTGCGATGGCATGCATCTAAGAACTCATTCATAAAAAATGCTAGTCAATATATTCAGGCCCACTTATTCACAATATACATTCATTCAACATAGACATATCCATCAAATACACATTGAGACAAAATTTAATGTGGAAAACCATGTGGAAAAAATCATAAAGGTTCTCTTCATGTGGCATGAGAAATATATAGCACCTTTCATCTGTGCACTTAGCCGTAGACTCTTTCTAGATTTTCTCTACAATATAATGATAGAATTATCTCCTGTCATGCTCTCTAGTCTTTGATCTCTGAAGATTACCTCTCCTTCACTCTATTGTCAATCTGCACAAATCCTGGATTGAATCTCTTCTCTACAACTATTTGCATCTACAACTCTTCTACGACAAAATCCAACAGATACCTAGCGAGAGTGCAACCCACACATAGCTTGGTTTCTCCCTTTTATAGACTCTTACATGTCTTAATCAACCGAATATATTCTATTAGCCAAAAGGATGTCATTCCTATTCTCATACATTCAGTTACAAACATCAGTAGGCACTATCAACCCAAAATACAAAGATGCTTTATTCCCCAAAGCATGCATTATCCTAATTGACTTCTTACCCATGATTTCTTGGGTTGTCATTTTCATCAGCTACATGCATTTTTCTATCATGGTTCCTTTCATCGCAAATTCTCTCATCACAACTTCACTTATTTCATGAATTCTTCCCTTGCGGCTGCTTCTATCACAGATTCCTTTACAACTACTTCTTATGTTGTAGCTTTTCCTCTGTCCCAGATTCCTCTATCGTGCAACCGAAATCTTAGTATTCTCGAGAAGAATTCTGGTCAATTTTTTCTTATCTTTTCCTTGGGCCAACATCCCCCCAATAGTCACCTTTGTCTCATACCATTCCACACTATTCTAAAACTTATGTTGTCATGACCTTACTTTGAAAATCGTGGAATATTTTTACTATCTACGCGGTCTCCTCCCGTACTTCTGCTTCCTTCTTATTCAAATTCTCCACAAGGTCAAAACTCATGTGTTCCAATGTTATAATTCATGTTGAATCTACTTCTTATCGCACCTTCTGGTGTACAGGTTGAATAATTCTTGTAACTCTTTCTACCTCTACCTGTAATTTTGTGACCTTATCAATCTTCTTAGTTCTACTACTCTTGAGTTCGTAGCACTACTACTTGTTGTTGTAGTTTCTTCATCTTAGAAGTCTTAGCCATTTTTTCTGCTAATAGAAGTTTATCCATCTCATTCTTCTTTTGGGTCACCTCTATCTCAGTAGTGTGTAACTACTCTGTGACTTTCTGTAACTCTTCATCGTCGATCAATGCTTCCAACATATGAGAAACTTGTTCGACGACCTTAACACACAGTGCCTTTGCTTATTTGATCCTCTTCATGGCCTATGTTGTTGTTTTCCTTCTTTCTTCCAAATCCTATGGGGGTGTAATGGGTGTTACCCATGCTTCCAACTCCATGAACTTTTTGTAGAGGTCCTATGCTATTTCTCCAAGTCGAAATACCCTAGATTCTGTAAGAATCTCATTTGTCATGCCTTCATCTACAAAATTGCTGCAAGCTAGTGTTACAACCATGTTGAGCCAGTTCCTTCCCTCCTCCCATGTTTTATCTTTCTACTCAGTTTCTTTCATTGCTTTCTTCATCTTATTAAAAATATTGTTTTATTCTCTAACTTGCTTAACTAATTTTCCTTCGCAGACCTTCATTTCCACCACAACGACATTCTGGATAGCATATACTTTGTACATCGAAATTTGAGAGAAATATATGGTGAAATGGACCAAGTTCTTGGCCATGGTATTTATCTCTGTTGTCCCCAAATCAAGTACTTCTCCCACCAGTTGGGTATTTATTGGTGGGATAGTTATCAACACATAACTCGATCATTCTTATGATGAACTAACTAAGTCCTTGACACTGGAAATTGTGGTCTATAGTCGAACGCTACTTGTACTTCTTTTACTATTTTACAAAGCGCTTGGAGTAAGACTGTAATAGTACTTGTGAGATCTATTTGTCGCTCATCCATATTCTTAAGTATTTGGTTTTATATTTCTCCCATCGCTTCTATTAGAAGGGTATAATCTTCATTGGTAATGCCAACAGTCCATGCTGATATGTTAGCCTTCCTTTTCTTATCCCTTGTATCAGGATACTCTGTCTGCTTCCTCTTTTCTCCCACTACTAGATCTATTGGGGTTGTACTAGAATCATTTTGGGGAGAGGTGGGAGAATTATGTAGATCTTTTTATTCTGGCATTGGGTCCCATCCCTGTTCTCCATCCTTCTGCATCGATGGATCATCCTGTCCCAGGTCTTCTTCTGTAGATAGTAGGTCATCAACGGTAGGGAGTCACCATTATTCCGACCAATATTGGGTAATCGAATTAAATTATTCACGAGATAGTAGGTATTGTGTCACTAACCATTGGTTTTGTGGGTCCTATCGGGGATGCACCATGATATGATGGGGCCCGATCGAAAACTTGACAATGTTTTTAAATTGTTGAACGATTTCATCCATAATTCTTTCCTTATTTCTCACATGATGTAGCATGGCATCTTCTTGCAAAAAGATCTCTATATTGTTTTCTCTTTGCCTCTACTTAAAATATTTGTTGAATTAGAGATTCTGGTGTCAATCTCCTTGACATCGAACTGGTATATCTACCTTATGGTATTTCAGTGGTTATTCCCATGTGACAAACGAAATCAAAATAAGCAACCATGAATAAAGGAATGCATTACCTTTATCTTAGGTGCATCATATTTTCTTGGGTGGAATATACAGTGCCAACATAGTCACAAATCATGTGTCTTCCTCTTCAAGTGGTGGTGCTGCTAGTTCTTTCTTCTTATAGTTACCAGAGCGCATCCCCATTGATGAACCAGGTGGTTCTACTCAAAACCTTACTTCAAGGATATATGGAATATGTTCAGTTTCTTCTACAACGATGACCTCAGGTGGAACATATTCAACAATGTATTTCATAATGGGTGTGGGTGATTCGGTCACGACACTAGATTTACAATTGTGCTTGTACTGTAAATGGAAATAACCATGCTCTATGAAAAAATCACTTCAGCTCTTGTAGTTGGAGATGAAAATATTGCTCTCGAATGCAACAAAATGAACTAAAACTTGGGTGTGAAGGTGATAATGTCTAGCTATTCATTTAGTTAATTCTCCACACAAGAGAAGAATTAATGGAAAGGTAGATGTCCTTTCCATCACATGCGATGATATTTCAAATGATTTTTAGGAAAATTCTACCCATGTCGCCACTTACCTGTTACATAAATGGTAGTCATTGTGCAACAATGACGAAAGTGACAAAAAATCATGCCTTCAAAATTTCTCACATTTTTGAATTAATTATGACCAACTATCATTTCTGTGACTCAAGTTTATTGTTGGCCAGGGAAAGGGGAATAAGAAGCAACTTCACATGCACAGCAAAGGAAAATGTACCACACACGTAATAGAGGTAAAGGAAGAGCATGAAGGACGAAACGGGCCCACGAAGGAAGAACGGAGAAGTGTGTGGCAAAGGAAAGGCAAGCGCAGAAGCGAAAAAGGGGAAAATGGTCGGAAAGCGACAGACACAGAATCCAAATCATGGCCGTATAAGACATTGTAAGCCTAAAACTACACGCATATGTGAAGATATTTGTAAGTCAGGTCGATAGTGCCTCATGTCAAGTCATGATCACCACAGTTGTAACCAGAGGGGCGGTTGATGGTGACGACTAATAGACTACCAAGATGCAGTTGGCCTTGTGTGGCCATGTAAATTCGTATAAATAGGAAGGATGCAATGGTTAGAGGGTTGGTCTGTTAGTCTGTAAGGTTTCCATTGTTTTATTTAGTTTCAACAATAGTTGTTATTCAGTGGTAATCCATGGAAGGGGATGCCGATTATGTTGTAATGTCATAGCAATAAGAAGAGGAGTAGACTCAGGAAGAGTATGGTAGCATTAGAGGGTCTGTTGAGCCACATATTTGACTACAGGGGGAGCATACCGCTAGGGCCGTAGGAGTTGAGTAGAAGAGCGAACTAGAGAGAATGAGAACTATACGTATGAACTTAAAGAAATATCTCAAGATCAGTCTACATCCCGTATACTGCAAGGTGCTGTAACCTTTCTCATGCCAGATGAAGAGCACCTTGGTGGTTTTTCCCAGATGGGATTCCACGTTATTTCTTGTGTTCGAATGAATGGATAATTTGGTGAATGTTTATATGATTGATTACTAGTTGTTGTTCGTAATAAGGTTTGCTACATTCCAGTCTCTGATACTTCTTGCAATTGGTGAATGAATGAACATAATGTATTGTAAACTGAACATATATATATATATATATCGTTCTGTATGATTTCTATTATGAATTCTGACTTAATTCATTGATTCAATTGAGGTGAGTAAGCTGCGCCAAATGAGTTGTGCCAATTGTGAGGGGGAAAGGAAATTCAGGTCGCGCGCGATGACATATAGTTGTGCTCATTTGCACAGAACTGACCCCTTTGTCCAACCACCTTGCTACCTTTATTGAGTTCCTTCGTTGCGAGCCAAGGGACTATGCTTCCCCAACAATTGCAAAAACATGGTTCTGGTGGTTACCCATCTATGAGATATATCAGGTGAGACTATGCCTACTTTGCAGGTGTTGTCGTTGGGGCTTGCTCTATCGGGCCAATATCTTAGGTAGTTGTTGGATCAACGAGCTGTGCAGAACCTGGGTCGCACAAGTGGGGAAAAGTGGTCAACAAATGGTTCTGTTGTCAGAACCCTTTGATTAAATTGGGGAGATGGTGTGGAACCCAATGAAGGAGGAGATAGAAGACTGGTTGGATGCTAAAACACTGGTGTTTGCGCAAGAAGAAAGTGCAGGAACACGGTTCAGCCTAGAAAAATGGTTAGATGATTATATATATTCTGATATTCATGAGATATTCTTTGCTAAGTTCCTTGTTGTACTGCATGAATGTTTGGTAGGATTGGCATCTATATGGACCAAGTACCAGATAAGGGATATTACCAAGTGGAGCGACCAACTAGTTTAGGAGGTAACCAGTGTAAGTAACGCTGTCTCAAGAGTTGTTGATTTTTGGGTTGATAGTATATTGTAAGGGTATATTACTAAGTTTGTAATAGATACTATAACTTCATATAGTGAAGTTGAATGAGAGTTCTTCCAAGGACCATGAAGGAGATACTTATTGAGCATAAGTACATGGATAAAACTAATTTCTTATGAGAAGGGTCTTTTGCACCTGGATAGTTGAGCCATGTGTCTAGGAAGGGGCTATGTCACTAACAAGCAGGTAAAAACATGGGGAGGAGTGTGTGGAGATGTTCCCTGGAAGAACAGAACCTGAACTCAAGGTTGGGTTCCTAAGGAGTGGGAGAAGATTCAGATTAGGAAAGAGAAGGAAAACTGAAAGGGGCTGATGGAATCCTAGTTTTTTCGAAGGAAGCGAACATGAACTTTGGTCATACGAAGACGAAGGGTATTTCGACAAAGAGGAGGACTATAGCCCGATATCGGAAGGACTTGAAGATCCGGATAGCTCTGACGAGACCTCAGGTTCAGAGCATAATTATATAACACCAGCTATATTTCCTGAGATGACATCTAGAGTCTCATCCCCTGAAAGGACCTCTAACTCGAATAGCACTAGTCCTAAAACTAGTGCGCCAAAAGGTGCAACTCAGTTGAACCTTGCCCCAAAGAACCTGAACGCCAACCCAATGGCTGCGATAGATGTTAGACTACCCATTTTTGTGAAGCTGTCTGGATGGTATGCGTAGTACATAATGCCGATATAAAGAAGGGATAGATGATTACGACCTTAAGGGGTCCTGCCCTGGATTGTTTCATAAAATTTTGTGTTGTCCCAGCCGGAACACCACAGAAGCCGCTTGAGGAAATCCAAGTTGCAATGATCTCTAAGTTTAGAAAACCCAAATCAGAGTCACAATGTATTACTGAAATTAAGGAGATTAAACAAGCTCTAGCAGAAACTGTGTGGGATTTTGACCAAATATTCAAGACATTGATGGCTAAAGTAAGCTTCCAAATGTCCAATGTACAACATAAGGAGTAGTTTATTGCTACTTTAGTACCACACATCTAAGGGCCGTTGTTGCATTAGAAGATTGAGTCGCAGATAGAAGCACTGGAGTTGGCGATGAAGATAGAGGCCTCGCCTATTGCTTATGGTGCTGCTAGAATGGTATAGATTCAGTCACAGCTAGCTAACCTCACACTACAAATTCAGGATATCAAGAAGGGTAAAGAAGGACAAGAGGACTTGTGGTGCACAAAATGTAGAACGGACAGACACCCCAAGGACAACTGTCTGACCTTCATGAATTATGTCGCATCTGGTGTACCTACACCATTAAATGGGAAAGGGCTACCCTAGTGTCGTATATGTGAGTTAATAGGTCACTATGACGAGGAATGTGTGTATTTTCAGAAGGTTGTAAGTACCCCTACAAACTTATTTTGTAAGTTTTTTAGATCGGTAGGACACGATGAAAAAGACTGTAGAGCATACCAGCTCTTGAAAGAAAAAATAGTTGATAAATACTTAATGAAAATTGAGGGTTCCCTCAGATTGAATAGGAACAAGACTCATACCAACCTGCATAGTTCCTAGCTAATCAGTACCAACAGTCGTATGCACTTCAGCAACCATACGTGCAACAAAACCCCTATAAGCAAAACTACTAGTAGAACTGGTACCCACAACAGCAATTACACCCTCAGGGAAGGGGTGGTAGAAACTTTAGAGGACAAGGTGGTAGAGGAGGATTTGGTAGAGAGAGAGGTCCAGTTACATGCTATAAATATGGACAAGTAGGTCACTTTTCCAGAGATTTTTTGGAGCCTACAAGGACATGCTCATATTGTAAGGGTCAAGACCATAATGTTGAACAATGTCCTTAGCTGATCACAAAGTGGAAAGAAAGAACTGTTGCTCCACCCAACCCCCCACTAAACCCGAACCTGAATGCAAATGTGAATGTTCAGATGATCGTGGCTGAACTGCGAGACTTGAACATTGCTGCCATAACAAGAGGAGGTGCGATGACTGGAGTAGAACAAGAGAACCCACAAGAACAAATGCAACCACAAGTGAGGTTGGTGGCATAGAAAAAAGAATCACCAACCATCCCAAAGAAGAAATAAGTATTCACAGATGTGAAATCAGACTTCATAAGCCCTGATGTACCATCAACTTCAACATAAGTAAAGGATATGTCTGAACAATTCCAACATCTGTTGCAGAAGAAATATTGAACTGAGGTTAGTAAGCTGAGACCTCTTCTATCAAGTTGTTTGATGCTAATCCAAGATAAAGATTCTATTGCATAGCTACAAGCAATAATAGACCAGATCCCTGTAGTATCACACATTGAGAAGAAGGTTAACCAAGTACGACGAAAATGTAAGACTGACCGCAAATTAAGAATGAATGTGCAAATAGGTGATTATGACATCGACTATATCATTTTATATATGGGGTCAGATGTCAATATCCTAACCCACCATACTTGGGAAAGCATGGGTAAGCTACACTTGGACTGGTCTCCTATCCAACTGTGTCTTTCCAATTAGGAAAACGTACTACCCATTGGATGATTGAGCAATGTCATCATCGATGTTGAAGGATTACACACATATGCAGACTTTGAGGTCATCAACATTGTAGATGATACAAATCCTTACCCTGCACTACTATGGATAGATTGGGCTATAGACAATCAAACAATTATAAATTTCAAGAAAAGAATCCTCTCCTTTGAAGATGAGGAAATGAGAGTAGTATCGCCCATTGATCCATTTGAGGGGAAAATATATATTGAACTTGTTTATAATGAGGGGTAGGTCAACTATCTTGATCAAATCTACAATGTTACAGCTATGCACAAATATCATATCAGTCTGAAGGTAGATGGGAACCTAAGTTGGAAGTGTGCGAGTTCATGTACTTCTGATTCAGGGAAGGCTTTAGAGAATTGGAAAAATAGGTTACATGAAGTCTCCATGAGAAGGTGTGCAAGAGTCTGTTGAAATATTGTAACTTCGAAGAATATTCTTTATGTATCTTTTGTGGTCCCCGATGGTCCAACCGGGAGAACCACTTGTATTGCATTGTACCCCGAT